>CM035167.1:146320601-146532322 GCA_020205615.1 Panax quinquefolius
TTCCATATTAACGCTCGAATGGAGCCATGCCAATACTTGCTTGATAACTGTTGTTGTGGGAAAACTCCACCAACGGTAAGAACTTGTCTAACTCCCTTGAAATCAAGGACCAGAAAGTCTTAATAGATCTTCAAGAGTTTGAATAGTCCTCCATTATCCGTCCGTCCGAGGATGATATGCCGAAGCTAAATCGTGAAATGCGTGCCCATAGCTTTTTGCAAACTAACCTTAAAATCGTGAAGTGAATCTTGGGTCTCGATCGGAAACTATGGATACCGGCATACCATGCAGTCTTACAATCTCGTTTATATACATACTGAGCGAAGACGTTCAAGTGTATAAGTTTCTCGATATCGGTAGAAATGAGCGAGACTTGGTCAATCTATCAACAATGACCCAAATCGCATCAATGCCTCGAGAAACCTTGGGAAGAATTAGAGTAACGAAATCCATGGTAATGTGCTCCCCACTTCCATTACGGAATTTCAAGTGGTTCTGATGGACCTTTTGGTACTTGATGCTCGCTTTAACTTCGTTGACAAGTTAGACACCTTAAGATGCAAATGCGATTATCTCTCTTCGATATTGCTTCCACCAAAAATGTATGGCGAATATCACGATACATTTGGTACTCGAGATGGATTGAAAATGGTGTGTCATGCGCTCCATCATGATATTATACTTTAAATCGGTCGTTAGGAACCTGAAAGTCTGGAGTTGACTTCAAGTATTCCTTCTTCATCGATTCTTGCCTTGCGATAGACCTTCTTTGCACTTTTTTCCTCATCGCATCGGCTCCAGTGTCAGTAGCTTCGAGCAAAGATTAACTTTTATCTATTAAAGTCGGTTCTACTCATTATACTCGCTATCATCACATGCGTCCACAGAGTCTTTAACTCTATCTCCATCCTTTGCAAGTCACACAAAATGGGCCTTTGCGTTGACAATATCGCTTTCGTACTTGCGTATGATTTTCTACTCAATCGTCGCCTACCACGTTCGCTTTTCGAGGATGGTATTGGATGGTATGATCATAATCTTTCAAGCAGGTTCAAACCCAAGCGTCGTTGTCGCATGTTGAGTTCCTTTTGAGTGAAGAAATATTTGAGGCTTTTATGATCCGTAAAGATCTCCACTTTCTCCCCATTACAAGTAATGCCTCCAAATTTTAAGTGCAAAAGACAACATTTTGCCAACTCTAGATCATGAGTAGGATAATTCCTCTCATATTCTTTGAGTTGTCATGAGGCATAAGGCTATAACTTTTCCATGTTGCATAAGAACACATCCCAACCCTTTGCAGGAAGCATCATCATGAGATGACAAATCCTCCTCCGAGCCGGATGGTATTGCCGAGCGGTCTTTGAAATAAGTCTCCTCTTGAGTTCTTGAAAACTCTTCTCACATTCTTCGCTCCAACCGAACTTTGTATCTTTTCCAGAGTCAAGGTGAGTCGATGGAGTAAGCGATTCGAGAAAATCCTTCCACGAATCTCCAGATAATAACCAATTTAAACCGAGAAAGCTACGACTTGGTCATTGATTTAGGTTGTTCCCGGCTTTGAATAGCTTCAATCTTTCTTTGGGTCAAGCGGATATTCCATGACTTGATACCCGTGCCCAAGGAATGATACTTCTTCTGCCCGAACTCGCATTTCTTCAACTTGGCATAAAGCTTATATTCACGAAGCTTTTTGGAGTGTCGACCTCAAGTGTTCTTTCATGATCTTCACGGCTTTTTGGAATAAATAAGGATGTCATCAATAAAGAGCGACCACAAAGTGATCTAAATATTCCTTGAATACTCAGGTTCATCATATCCATGAAGGCGGCAGGAGCATTAGTCAATCCAAAGGACATGACTAGGAATTCATAATGCGTCGTCTATCGAGTTCGAAAGCCGTCTTTGAAATGTCGGTGGTTCTAATCTTCAATTGGTGATTTAGGAATGAAGATCAATCTTTGAAAAAGAATTTGGCTCCTTGCTGGTGGTCAAAACAGTCATCAATACGTGGCAATGGATACCTATTTTTGATGGTGACATGATTCAACTCCGATAATCAATACAAAGTCGCATACTCCCATCTTTCTTCACGAATAAAGCGGAGCACCCCAAGGAGAAGTACTGGGACGAATAAAGCCAATGTCTAACAATTCCTGCGGTTGGGTCTTTAACTCACGAAGTTCAATAGAGCCATTCGATATGGGGCTTTGGAAATAGGTTTGTCTAGGGTTCAAGGTCGATACAAAATTCAATTTCACGCCTGGGGTAGGCCAGAAGTTCTTGGGGAATACGTCAGGAAATTTATTAACAATAGGAATATCGTTTAAAAAGCGATGTATTTTTATTTAAATACGTGACATGAGCTAAGAAAGCTTAACATCCGTTTTTCAATAAACGAATAGCTTTATGGCTTGAGATGACCGTGATTGATTTTAATGGTTTGGTCGTTTGAATTCGCATAATAGGTTGATTAGGAATATGAAAGCTAACAACCTTATGAAAACAATCAATTTTGCATGATAAGTAGTTAACCAATCAATCCCTAGAATCACGTCAAATGCAAGTATTTTAATGAAATAAGATCAACAGGTAATGTGAGTGGTGGAATTTGAACCAAACAAGACTTATAAGCAATGGATGTAATGAAGGTTTCTCCCAGCGGAGTTTCCACAGATAAGTCAAAGTCTAATTTCTCCTGAGTCAAATTTAATCGATGAGTGCAAGTAGGAGAAATAAAGAATGGGTAGAAACCGAATTATCAAATAAAGTATAGACTTCATTAGAGTTTATGATAAAGCTTACCCGTGATGACCTCATTGAATTTCTTGCTCTTTGGGAGGTCACAACAAACGCTCTCCCTTGCACTACCGGTTTGAATTTTCCGGGATGGCCTTTGGTGCCTCCATCCTAGCTGAATTTGTCTTGATGGCGACAAAATCGAGCTAAGTGACCTTCTCTTCCACAATTATAACATGCTTTGAGATGGCATGACCTTGCAGTTTGGGTGATGTGTCCCTCTCCTCCGCATTTGAAGCATATGATAGGTGGTCTTTCTCCTTCCTTAACAATGGGTCTTTGGTGTTTGGCGTCTTTCCACCATTGTTGAATCTCCGCTTTCTTGAAATGTCCATTCTTATTGTTTTTGGCCTGATTACCACCGAAGTGGTTACCATATCTGGCCCTGTTGATTCCCTCCACGCTTGTTGTCACCGCTTGATGACTACTCCGCTGGTATTATAATTTTCTTACCGCTTCTCTTTTAGTTGTGTTGACTCATTATCGCGTTCCACTAATTGAGCCCTATTTACAACATCTCGAATACAAACACGGTTTATGAGAAATAAGATGTTGACGTATCTCAAACTTCAAACCTCTTAAAACATTAGCGTCATTCTCTCTTCATTATCCACCAAGTGGGGCCCTTAAACTGTGACAACTCCGCAAATTTTTGCCTCGTATTGCGACACGGTCATATTGTTTTGTTCCAACTTGATAAATTCCACCTCCTTCATGTGGCGAATACTTTTCGTGAAAGTATTTGTCGTTGAACGACTCACGGAACTTCTCCCAAGATATCTTGATCTGAAGATGAGGTTGAGTACGTTTTACCGATTTCCACCAAGAATCCGCCTCTCGCGCATGAACATAAAGGCGTAGAAGGAACCTTTGCTCCTCGGAGCATCCCAAGACATCAAATATCTTGGTAATCTGCTTTATCCATGCTTCGCTTGAAGTGGTTTTGCTCTCCTTAAACTCCGGTGGTCGGCTCCTTGAATTGTTTAGCGGTGATCCTCGAGAGTTTTCCGTGTTTCCACCCCACGTTTTGGGCAGAGTCGTTCTGCTTTCATTGTTGCATAAATCGCATAAAGCCTCTAAACATTTGATCATTCATCATTTGGTCGGTGTTGTTGTTTGGATGAGGATTGTCGCCTTCGATGCACATTATCCTAATTATTGATATGTGGTGAATCAACGATCGCTCAACTCCATCTTTATTCTCAAAATTCTCGGATGTCATTTTCAGATCTTCGCCACAAAAAAAAAGGTTAATTGTTACGTAACAAATTATCCCTATCTTCCGAGCAACCAATAAAATAGCACATAAACTTAGGTAGGTCATACTAGAGAAGGTATTCCCGTCCTCCCCTCCTAGTACTATTCTCACATCTTAGCTAGGGATCATATCCCTAAGCTCGACGATACCTGTTGTGATGCCCCCAAAATTAGGTATACATCACCCATCTTGGGTAATCGCCACTTACATGCAGTAATTTAACTACAACTTATTAACATAAGCGCCGTGTATAATACGACATAAGCGTGAGTTTAAATACAAATATCGTCTACTAGATATTATACAAACTCAAAAAAGGAGTCCTCATTACAATTATTATCACACTATTTCACGTAATAGTGAGGACTACTAATCTTATCTTCAGACCATCACTCGCTTCCCAGGCTCGTCCCAAATTTATATTCTCATTTCAGAAGAGAACGGTGAAAGAAAGGGTGAGCTCAACTAGCCTAGTAAGAAATATTATGACTAAGATAATGCGAGAATAAATTATCAATAGTCTTCAACAATGTTAAAAGCGATAAAATACAATAGACAAACGGTTTAAGCTTTAGGAGAGGAATATGCAATCCATTAAAAGAGTCAAGTAGAAAATAAAAGTCTACTATCTTTTAGGTTTTTAAAAGGTTTTTCATCATCATTATAGGTGAGACTCGACTTTAATAAATATTCCACATCATCGAATCATCCCCGCACTACTGCCGAGGATATTCTTTAGTATCACGACCACAATTATTCATGCACTACGGGCCAAGAATATTTGTGTATTCATTAATAGTCATGATCATGCCAACAATCGTCCATCAATGCACACTACCACCGAGATTTTTACCACATCATTTGTAACATTACGGTCATGATTACACCGAATAGTCTCGGTCATAATCATACCAAGTCCATCCCATACGCACTACTGGTGCCACTGAGATGACTTTAAAAATATAAACATGAGGATGATGACAATGATATAAGAATTCAATAAAACAAGTTCAAGAATTATTTTATCCAGAATTATTAACGTCCAAATTATCAACATGATATCTGTTTTGTAGAGTAAAATTCAAGAATGATCGAGGAAGAATATTTAAAAGATCTTTGGATGAAACGCAAATATCAAGGATATTCCACTAATTTCATGGAGTATAGAAGTCAAAGTTTTAACCAACTGGGTATAATAAAGAATGGAATAACAAAAGAAATCACCATGCATGCGATAGACCGCATGCAGACGAGTTATTCCAGAATAATAAATAACGGAACCGAGGTCGGTGAAATTCACAATCGCAAGCGAGGATGTTCCAAGCCAGAATAATAAAGATGGAACCGGATCCGGTAGGTAAAACACATGTATGGGATATTCTAACGTAATGATAAAGAGCGGAACTGTCGAGGTGTAAAACACATGATACAGGATGTTCCAGCGAGATGTAATAATAAAAGGCGGAACCGGTGTAGGTGTAAAACACATGTGACGAGGATGTTCCAACAAAATAATAAAGAGCCGGAACGAGTCCGGTGTAAAACACATGCATGGATGTTCCAATGAATAATAGAAGAATGTCACCAAGTATAGGGTAAACCACATTATACAAAAGTTATTCCAAGCAGAATAATAAGCAATGGAATAACAAGCAGTTCTCTTCATGAATGAATAAGAAAGAATAACACCCTTTACTTTTGGTAGGAGATTGAATCGCAGAGCGGTGTAGTAACAAAATACTCTTCTTCTTTCTTTCTTATTCTCTCTATACTTTTCTCTCTATAGCTTGAATGAATTCGTGAAAATAATGAAGCCCTAGGCCTCTATTTATAGAAGATTTCTAGCTTGAAGCACCGCCGTGTGAAAAGGCAAGTGGCTCGATTTAATCGGTTTGACACCGTAATGTGAAACGACAAGTGGTTCGGCCTTTGTAATGTGAAACGACAAGTGGTTCGACGTCCGGTAAAGGTAATTACTATTAACGTTAGGTAAATACTATTGACGGAAGGTAAATACTATTCACAAGGGTAATTACTTATTTGAAGGTAATTACTATTGACGAAAGGTAAATACTATTCACAAGGGTAATTCTTATCGATTGAAGAGACTCTTAGATGATAAATATATGAGCCCCCATAAAATAATCAAACTTACCACAAATCATTTTTTTCATCAACACATATTTAATCTTTCAACAATTATTAATCATTTATAACTTGTCGTCTCAATTATTGATTTAATACTATAACATATTATACAGGATGATCTTTGTGACAATAATTGAATCAATAATATAAGAGATATGATGCAACAATTCTTGTATAGCAATAATTGAGCATAGGTGAGTGACTTCTCACGTAAGCATCAATAATCAATCCGTAGTGTAGCTTCTTTATGACTACGCCAGACATCATTGTAAAGACCTAAAATTTTTTAAATAAAAGGAATTTCCTTTATTTATTATTTTGAAATAGTAAGGGTTGATTTGATTAATGTGGATAGTTAAGGGTTAAATATGCAAATATTTCAAAATAAGCAAGTGGTTATAAAATATTCATTTTGTCGGAGAATATTCGTTTGGTCGTGGAATATTCAGATGCTTTCGGGGAATATTAAATGCTGACGCTAGCGACCATGTGTGGGCCCCATAACTAAAAAGCGATTGGATGAAGAAAACGCAAATATAAGTTGGTTAAAAATAGCAGGTAGTAGTTATTCTGCGGTTAAGATCGTTGGAATACCGGTTGGTTAAAAATACGATGTCGCGTGGTTACGCAAGATGTACTGCAGTATTGCACAAAGATTGTTGAATTATTGATCCTTACGTAAGAGAAGGCCTTACTCAATAATTTTCACATGAGTTCTTGTTCAATATTTTATTTTATTGATTCAATAATTCTTGGCGTTGATATTTTATATTATTGTTGTTGATAATTGTCACACGCACATTATCTCCATTATCGGATCAATAATTCATATTATTTAAATAATATTATTAGATAGCATTATTGGCAATGTCTAGAAAGTTACATCGAGGAGGAGGTTTGGTCACCTAATTGCTGGCGCATGATGAGAGAAATCCTTATCGGAAAGCCCCCTCTTTCACAGGGAACTGGTTGTCATAATTGTGATTACGTAATATTATTTGTGAATAATTAATTATTGATTCATATGATAAAGAAATATTTATTTTAAGTGGATATAAATGATGGATTTATTTATGTGGTTATAAATGAAGAAATTATTGTTGAGGTGTTTTATCGATATTTTACCAGATTGGAGGTATTAAAAATTAAATCGGGGTTTTGTGATATATTTGGGGATTATAATTTTAATCCAGCCAGTTGGATTGATTGTGGTAATTTTTGGGTATGTTATACATACATAAGTTGAGTATATGTCCACAAATTTTGAACCGTTAAAAATGCACGAATGATTTGTTATGAATTTTAAGAGGTGTTGGATTCGGAAATTAGGGTTATAATTGATTTTGGTGGAAAATTCTAGAATTGAGTGGGCCCCACTTGTGGTTGGTGAAGAAATGTGCTGAAATTTATTTCAAATGTGGTGGGTGGCAATAGTGGTGAGTAAAGCCATCGGTAAGTGAGGTCAAGTCCGCTTCATGGCTAACATTTTCCTATAAATAGAGGCTAAGTTAGAATTGAAAATCACACCGAAACAAAGTTTTTCTCTCTTCTCTCTATATTATTGAAGCGTATTTTGTGAGTATTTAGATACTTTGAGATTTTTATTCGATTACAAGTTTCATTCAAACATCACTTGAAGCCTTTCCTTGAAATCTTGATTCTTTGAGGTAAGGGATATTATTTTTTTTTCGTAATGATATTATTTCTTCAATATCATTTATCTTTGAAATGTTGATCTCGAGGTTTTTATCAAATTTGGAACTTTTTCATGCCTGGGTTACTATTCATGAGTTACTATTCACGAGTTACTATTCATGAGTTACTATTCACGAAAGTTACTTATTCACGAGTCTTATTAAGTGAAGCGTGAAAATGTTTTTGTGGAATTTCTATCTTTTGGTGCGTCGGAGATTCTTATTCACGATATCGACCTTATTCACGATATCTGGCACTATTCACGATATCTGAACTATTCAATAGAAAAATAAAATTTCTTCTTTTTCGTCCAAAAATATCTATTCTCGGATACTAGCTTTGATTGTATCCATGTTTTGATCATTCTTGAATTTTACACCACTATGATTATTTTTGAGGTATTGTTGGACATGGATAAAACAAAGTACGAATCATTAATCCTTAATCCTTGTCATTTTGTTTCCTTTGGATTCGTTCTTTAAAAATATTTTTCATCATCCTCGGTCTTAAATGATGATATTATTGAATATCTTTGGCTTTGTAGTGCAAAGATGAATGATTTCGAAGAATATCTTTGCTTTTGTAGTGCAAAAGATGAGCAGTGTTTAAATGAACATGACCAAGCCGGTGATGAATATCTTTGGCACTGTAGTGCAAAGATGAGCAGTGTTGAGATGAACATGACCGATCGATGAATATCTTTGGCACCGTAGTGCAAAGATGAATGTTTGATTTGAGATGAATATTGATTGATGTTACGAGGATAAAATTTTGATGATGGAATTGTTAAATTCATAGATTATAGTAGATTTCATTCTCTACGTAACTCTTCTATGAATTATTATTTCGGCTATGAATATTGATCTCGAAACTTGTTGTCTATTGTATTCTATTAAATTTTTCCTGTTGAAGACTAACGATAATTTGTTGTATATTATCTTAGTCATAATATTCTTCTTGAGCTAGTTGAGCTCACCCTTTTCCTTTTTGTTCCATTCTTCTCGGGGAGGCGAGAATATAAGCGAGTACGTAGGGGGTATGGAATGAAGGATTTAGAAAGGATTGTTTAGTAGTCCTCACCATTTTGTAAAATAATGTATCAATAAATGTGATGAGGATTTATTTGAGTATAAATATTGTCAGAAGATAATATTTGTATTTAAACTCACAGATTTCTTGTTGTAATAATAAAGATGTAGTTGTTTACGTACCATGTATTTGGCGACTTCGAGAATGGTGTGATGTATACCTATTTTGGGGCGTCACGGTTAGTATCGAGCTTAGGGATATGATCTCTGGCGGAGATCGGGGAATAGAACTAGGAGGGGAGGCGAGTAAATCCTTCGCTAGTGTGTCCTACCTAAGCTTATTTGTTAGTTGGTCGATTATATAGGGATATTATGTGATATATTGATTTCCTTAATTAACCCTTGTTTTATGCGGTGATTTGAGAATGTCATTTGAGAATATTAACGGTGGAGTAAATGAGACCGTGGAGATGCTCAGACTTACCAACGAGGAGAGCGTGCAGCAGTGGCAATGTTCCTCCCATGAACAACACCATGGAGCGAGATGATGAGCGAGGGATGTTTAGAAGTTTTTTGCAGTTCATGCAAAATCGAGACGAGGAGACTCGTGTTCAAAATACTGAGGAGGAAATGATAGCAATTCACGGGTTGTCACACGTTGAGAGTCAAAGAGTTGGGACCACGAATTTAAGGGAAAGCAGATCCGATCATGCGGCGGAAACATGGGTCAAACAAATTACCAAGATATTCGATGTCTTGGGATGCGAGGAGAAGAAGGTTCCATTCGCCACCTTTATGTTCCGTGGCGAGGCGGACTACTCGGTGAGAGTCGTGAAGCGTACCCATCCCGCCGCTTTTCGGATGTGTCTTGGGAGGCGTTTGAGAGACTATTTAATGACAAATACTTTCACGAAAGTGTTCGTCGTATGAAGGAAGTGGAGTTCATCGATTAGAGCAAAACAACATGGCGGTGTCTCGAAGACGAGGCAAAGTTTGCAGAGTTATCGAGGTTTGCACCTCATTTGGTGGAGAATGAGGAGCGTATGACGCGGATGTTTCTTAGAGGTTTGAAACCGGCATACGCCATTATCTCATTTCTCATAAACTTTCTCTTTATTCGAGATGTTGTAATGTGGCTCAATTATTAGGCGAGATAACGAGTACGGTCAACCGAGGGACCATAACCGAGGATCGTACGAGAGATGGCGATCAACAGAATAATGATAACTGCGGAGAAAAAGCAGACGGACGAAATGGTAACCACTCTGGTGGTAATCATGGTCATGAAAATGCAGAAGAAGCGAGTCGAGGAGGAGATTTTAAAAGAGGAGATTTAACAACGACTATGTGAAGACGCGGCGGTCGACAAAGAATCGGTTCTAAGGGAGAGAACGACCACCCGGTCATATATGCTACAAATGCGGAAAAGAGGGACATATCGGTCAAAGCGCCCACAACAGTTCAAGGTATGCTATAGTTGTGGAAAGGAAGGACATATCGCTCGAGATTAGACGGTTCTGAAACCTAGTTCAGTGGGGACGGTGACTCAAAAGATCGTCCCGAGAAAAGTCAAAGTCAACGATTCCGGGAAGAAGCGTTTGTTGTGATTTGGTCATAATGCGAGGAACCCAAACGAGGTGATCACGGGTAAGCTATTTATAAATTCTTGCGAAGTTTATACCTTACTTGATCTGGGGTGCTACCCATTCATTTATCTCTCTCGCATGTGCTCAGCGTTTAAACTTGACTCAGGAGAAATTAGACTTTGACCTATCTGTGGAAACTCCGTTAGGAGAAACTTTCATCACATCCTTCGTTTATAAATCTTGTTTGATTCAAGTTGGCACCATCACCTTACACATTGACCTTATCTCTTTAAAGATACTTGCTTTTGATGTGATTTTAGGGATTGATTGGTTAACTACTCATCATGCCAAAATTGATTGTTTTCGTAAGGTTGTTAGTTTTCATATTCCTAACCAACTGTTGTATTTAATTCAAGCAACTAAACCATTAAAATCAATCACTATCATATCTAATCATAAAGCTATTCGTTTATTGAAAAAGCGGATGTCAAGCTTTCTTAGCCCATGTTATGGATTTGAATAAAGACACGTCAAATTTGAATAATATTCTGTTGTTATTGACTTTCACGACGTATTTCTAGAAGAACTTCCGGCCTACACCCCGAACGTGAAGTTGAATTCTTTATTGATCTTGAACACTGTACAAAGCCCATTTCTAAAACCCCATATCGAATGGCTCCTATTGAACTTGAGGAGTTAAAGGTCCAACTACGTGAATTGTTGGACATCGGTTTCATTCGTCTAGTACATCTCCTTGGGGTGCTCTTTTTTATTTGTAAAAAGAAAGACGGAGTATGCGACTTTTGTATTGACTATCGGGAATTGAACCATGTCACCATCAAGAATAGGTATCCTCTACCTCGTATTGATGACTTGTTTGACCGATTGCAAGGGCACAATTCTTTTCAAAAATCGATCTTCGTTCGGATATCATCATTTGAAAATTAGAATCGAGGATATTCCAAAGACCGCCTTGAACTTCGGTATGGGCATTATGAATTCTTAGTCGTGTCTTTCGGACTAACTAATGCTCCTATGGCTTTCATGGATATGATGAACCCGAGTATTCAAGGAATATTTGGATCGGTTCGTTGTTGTCTTTATTGATGACATCCTTATATATTCCAAAAGTCGTGAAGATCATGAGCACCATTTGAAATTTGGTACTCCAAAGGCTTCGTGAAAACCAACTATATGCCAAATTGAAGAAATGCGAGTTCGGCGAGGAAGTAGCATTTCTTGGGCATGTGGTGTCAAAACATGGAGTATCTGTTGATCCCGTGAAGATTGAAGCAATACAAAGTTAGAGCAATAGAAAGTCGATTGGATGAAGTACGTAGCTTTTTGGCTTAAAGTGGTTATTATCGGAGATTCGTGGAAGGGTTTTCTCGAATCGCTACTCCATTAACTCGGCTAACTTTCGGAAGGATACAAAATTCGTTTGGAATGAAGAATGCGAGAAGAGTTTCCAAGAGCTTAAGAGGAGACTTATTTTAGACTGTTCTAACAATACCATCTGGTTCGGATGGATTTGTTATCTACAACGATGCTTTGAGCAAAGGGTTAGGATGTGTTCTCATGCAAGCGTGGGAAAGTCATAGCCTATGCCTCATGACAACTTAAAGAGTATGAGAGGAATTATCCTACTCATGATCTAGAGTTAGCAAAGTGATCGTTCGCTTAAAGATATGGAGGCACTATCTATATGGGGAGAAAGTGGAGATATATTCGGATCATAAAAGCCTTAAATATTTCTTCACTCAAAAAGAACTCAACACGCTGCGGCGTGACGTTGGCTCGAGCTATTGAAAGACTACGACCACACTATTCAATACCATCACGGTAAAGTTTAACGTGGTAGGTGGCGCATTGAGTAGAAGATCATATGCGGGGAGCGAGTGCGATGATGTCAAGTATACGCGTAGAGCCAACTTTAATAGAAAAAGTTAAGGTTCAGCTTCGAGCCACCGACCCGAGTCTGATGCGTATGAAGAAGAAAGTACAAGAAGGAGCTATTAGGAAGCGAGAATTGATGAAGAAGGAATACTTGAGTCCACTCTAGACTTTGTGTTCCTAACGACTCGATTTGAAGTACAAGATTATGATGGAGGCACACAATACACCATTTTGCAATCCATCTCGGAAGTACTAAAATGTATCGTGATCTTGACATACATTTTGGTGGAATAATATGAAGAGAGAGATTGCAAAGTTTATCTCGATGTGTTTTAACTTGCCAGCGTGTAAAGGCGGAGCATCTAGTACCTAAGGGTCCGTTGCAACCACTTGAGATTCCCGGAATGGAAGTGGGAACACATTACCATGGATTTCGTTCACGGGTCTTCCTACGGTTTCTCAAGGCATCAATGCTATTTGGGTTATTGTTGATAGATTAACCAAGTCCGCTCATTTCTTGCCGAATACGGAGACTTATTCACTTGAACGTCTTGCTAGTATATGCGTAAATGAGATTGTGAGGTTGCATGGCATGTACTGTATCCATAGTTTCGGATCGTGACCCAAGATTCACTTCAAGATTTTGGGTTAGCTTGCAAAAAGCTATGAGCGCAGTTTGCGATTTAGTTCGGCATACCATCCCCAAAGCAGACGGACAATCGAGAGGACTATTCAAACTCTTGAAGATTTATTAAGACTACGTGTCCTAGACTTCAAGGCGGTTGGGATAAGTATTTACCATTGGTGGAATTCTCCTACAACAACTTGGTTATCGAGCAAGTATAGGTGTGGCTCCATTGAAGCATTATATGGACGAAAATGTCGTTCTCCAATATGTTGGGATGAGGTGGGTGAAGCAACATTGTTGGGACCGAGAGTTAATACGTATGACTCACCGAAAAGATCCAAATGATTCGGACAACGATACAAGCGGCTCAAGATCGACAAAAGAGTTATGCGGATCTTCATCGAAAGGACGTGGAATTTAATGTAGGGATCATGTATTGTCATGCGAGTTGCTCCATGGAAGGGAGTTACAAGATTTGGGAAGAGAGGAAAGCTCAATCCACGATTTATTGGTCCATTTCAAATTCTTGACCGAGTAGGAAATGTAGCCTATAGACTTGCATTACCTCCAAGTATGTCTCGTGTTCATAATGTGTTTCACATATACGTACTTCGTAAATATGTGAAAGACCGAACCACATTATTGAGTTAGAAATAGGACGAGAGATGGCCAAGACTTAACGTATGAGGGAGGTACTATCAAGATCTTGGATAGGAAGGAGCATGTCCCCTACTGTATGAAAAGGTCATACCACAAGTTAAAGTTTTGTGGAGGAATCATCTTATAGAGGAAATGACACAGGAATTGGAAAGCGGAAATGAAAGCGAGGTATCCTCACCTTTTCGAAACACAGTCGTCGACGTCAATTTCGAGGGACGAAATTTCATAAGGAGGGAGGTTGTAAGACCAAGAATTTTTTAAATAAAAGGAATTTCCTTTATTTATTATTTTGAAATAGTAAGGGTTGATTTGATTAATGTGGATAGTTAAGGGTTAAATATGCAAATATTTCAAAATAAGCAAGTGGTTATAAAATATTCATTTTGTCTGGGAATATTCGTTTGGTCGTGGAATATTCGATCTTGTCGGGAATATTAAATCGACGGACAGTAACCATGTGTGGGGCCCCATAACTTGGAAAGCGATTGGATGAAGAAAACGACAAATATAAGTTGGTTAAAAATAACTTGGCGTAGTTATTAGTTAAAATTTGTTGGAATACCCGGTGGTTAAAATACGCGATGTCGCATGGTTGCCACAAAGCAGCACCTGTATTGCACGGTATTGTTGAATTATTGATCCTTACGTAAGAAGGCACTACTCAATAATTTTCATGATGAATTCTTTATTGATATTTTATTTTATTGATTCAATAATTGCTGCGTTGATATTTTATATTATTGTTGTTCAATAATTGTCACTAACGCATTATCTCCATTATCGGATCAATAATTCATATTATTTAAATAATATTATTAGATAGCATTATTGGCAATGTCTAGAAAGTTCGTCGAGGAGAGGTTTGGTCACCTAATTGCGCGCCCAAGATAAGGAGAAATCCTTATCTGAAAGCCCCTCTTTCATGAGGGAGCTGATGGTTGTCATAATTGTGATTACGTAATATTATTTGTGAATAATTAATTATTGATTCATATGATAAAGAAATATTTATTTTAAGTGGATATAAATGATGGATTTATTTATGTGGTTATAAATGAAGAAATTATTGTTGAGGTGTTTTATGTAGATTTTACTCGGATTGGAGGTATTAAAAATTAAATCGAGGGTTTTGTGATATATATGGGGATTATAATTTTTAATCCGACGTTTGGATTGTGGTAATTTTTGGGTATGTTATACATACATAAGTTGAGTATATGTCCACAAATTTTGAGCCGTTAAAAATGCACGAATGATTTGTTATGAATTTTAAGAGGTGTCCGATTAGGAATTGGGGTTATAATTGATTTTGGTGGAAAATTCTAGAATTGAGTGGGCCCCACTTGTGGTTGGTGAAGAAATGTGCTTGAAATTTATTTCAAATGTGGTGGGTGGCAATAGTAGCAGGTAAAAGCCATCAGTATTGAGGTCAAGTACGCTTTGGTGGCTAACATTTTCCTATAAATAGAAATTTAAGTTAGAATTGAAAATCACACCGAAACAAAGTTTCTCTCTTTCTCTCTATATTATTGAGCGTATTTTGTGAGTATTTAGATACTTTGAGATTTCTTTGTTCAAGACAAGTTTCATTCAAGATCACTTGAGCCTTTCCTTAGAAAGAAATTGATTCTTTGAGGTAAGGGATATTATTTTTTTCGTAATGATATTATTTCTTCAATATCATTATCTTTGAAATGTTGATCTGAGGTTTTTATCAAATTTGGAACTTTTTCATGTCGGGGTTCTTATTCATGAGTTACTTATTCACGAGTTACTATTCATGAGTTACTATTCACGAGTTACTTATTCACGAGTACTATCTCATGAAGCGTGAAAATATTTTTGTGGAATTTCTATCTTTTGGTGTGAGAGTTACTATTCACGTATTATACGGCCTTTATTCACGATATCTGACACTATTCACGTATCTGGAACTATTCATGAAAAATAAAATTTCTTCTTTTCGTCAAAATATCTATTCGGATACTAGCTTTGATTGTATCCATGTTTTGATCATTCTTGAATTTTACACCACTATGATTATTTTTGAGGTATTGTTGGACATGGATAAAACAAAGTACGAATCATTAATCCTTAATCCTTGTCATTTTGTTTCCTTTGGATTCGCTTTTCTTTAAAAATATTTTTCATCATCCTCGGTCTTAAATGATGATATTATTGAATATCTTTGGCACGTAGTGCAAAGATGAATGATTTGAAGAATATCTTTGGCTTTGTAGTGCAAAGATGAGCAGTGTTTAAATGAACATGACCCGGTGATGAATATCTTTGGCTCAGTAGTGCAAAGATGAGCAGTGTTGAGATGAACATGACCGATCGATGAATATCTTTGGCACCGTAGTGCAAAGATGAATGTTTGATTTGAGATGAATATTGATTGATGTTACTGAGGATAAAATTTTGATGATGAATTTGTTAAATTCATAGATTATAGTAGATTTCATTCTCTACGTAACTCTTCTATGAATTATTATTTATTCGCTGAATATTGATCCGAAACTTGTTGTCTATTGTATTCTATTAAATTTTTCCTGTTGAAGACTAACGATAATTTGTTGTATATTATCTTAGTCATAATATTCTTTCTTGAGCTAGTTGAGGCTCACCCTTTTCCTTTTTGTTCCATTCTTCTCGGGGAGGCGAGAATATAAGAAATGCAGTCGGGGTATGGAATGAAGGATTTAGAAAGGATTGTTTAGTAGTCCTCACCATTTTTTGTAAAATAATGTATCAATAAATGTGATGAGGATTTATTTGAGTATAAATATTGTCAGAAGATAATATTTGTATTTAAACTCACAGATTTCTTGTTGTAATAATAAAGATGTAGTTGTTTACATACCATGTATTTGGTGACTAGAATGGGTGTTGTGTATACCTATTTTGGGGCGTCGCGGTTATACTTTTACCTTAGGGTAGTTCAGCGATTTTAATGTAATACCTCGCCGTTATTTTTATAAAATATTTTTGTCGTTTTTCAATCAAAAAACAATAATTACGATGTGGGGTCCACCAATGATTGAGCCATTGTCACGAATATTCCCTAACAAAAGAATATTCCCCACCAAACGAATATTTTATAACAACTTGCATACTTTGCAAAATTTATAAATATTACCCACAACTATAATAATATATCAAATTTATTCCATAATATTCAAAAATAATATTTATAGAAAAATTCATCTTTATTTATAAAAAGTGAGGGTCTTACAGAATGGGGAATACCTTCGCTAGTATGACCTACCTAAGTTTATGTGCTATTTTATTGGTTGGTCGGGAAGATAGGGATAATTTGTTACATGTCAATTAACCTTTTGTTTTGGGGCGATGTCTCGAAAATGACATCGAGAATGTGGAGAATAGCGATGGAGCGCATGAGCGATCGTTGATTCACCACATATCAATAATCGAGGATAATGTGCATCAGAAGGCGACATAATCCTCATGCAAACAACAACACCTTGACCAAATGATGAATGATCAAATGTTCGGAGGCTTTATCTGATTTATGCAACAATGAAGAGAGCGACTCTCGTCCAAAAGCGTAGGTGGAAACACGGAAAACTCTCGGGCGGTCACCGCTAAACAATTCAAGGAGCTGGGACCACCGGAGTTTAAGGAGAGCAAAAACCACTTGGCGGAAGCATGGATAAAAATGATTACCAAGATATTTGATGTCTTGGGATGCTCCGAGGAGCAAAAGGTTCCCTTTCACGCCTTTATGTTGCTTGCGGAGAGGCGGATTCATTGGTGGGAATCCAAAAACGTACTCAACCTCTTTGTCATGAAGATATCTTGGGAGAAGTTCGAGGAGTCGTTCAACGACAAATACTTTCACGAAAGTATTCGCCACATGAAGGAGGTGGAATTTATCAAGTTGGAACAAAATAATATGGCCAGGTGTCGCAATACGAGGCAAAATTTGCGGAGTTATCACGGTTTCGTCCCCACTTGGTGGATAATGAAGAGAGAATGCGCGAATGTTTTAAGAGGTTTGAAGCGAGATACGTCAACATCTTATTTCTCATAAAGCGTGTTTGTATTCGGATGTTGTAAATAGGGCTCGATTAGTGGGAGCGATAATGAGTCAACACAACTAAAAGAAGCGGTAGGCAAAATTATAATACCAATGAGTAGTCATCGAGCGGTGACAACAAGCGTGGAGGGAATCAAGCGAGCCGGATATGGTAACCACTTCGGTGGTAATCGGGGCCAAAACAATAAGAATGGACATTTCAAGAAAGCGGAGATTCAACAATGGTGGAAGGCGTCAACACCAACACCCATTGTTAAGGAAGGAGAAAGACCACCTATCATATGCTTCAAATGCGGAGGAGAGGGACACATCGATCCAAAGCTGCGTCATGCAGTCAAAGCATGTTATAATTGTGGAAGAGAAGGTCACTTAGCTCGATTTTATCGTTCATCAAGAAAACAAATTCAAGCTAGGATGGAGGCACCAAAGGCCATCGAGAAAATTCAAAACCTAGAGTGAGTGTGGAGGAAGCGTTTGTTGTGACCTCCCAAAGAGCAAGGAATCCGAATGAGGTCATCACGGGTAAGCTTATCATAAACTCTAATGAAGTCTATACTTTATTTGATACCGGTTCTACCCATTCTTTTATTTCTCCTACTTGCGCTCATCGATTAAATTTGACCCAAGAAATTAGACTTTGACTTATCTGTGGAAACTCCGTTGGGAGAAACCTTCATTACATCCACGCATTTATAAGTCTTGTTTGGTTCAAATCGGTACCTCACATTACTCGTTGATCTTATTTCATTAAAAATACTTGCATTTGACGTGATTCTAGGGATTGATTGGTTAACTACTTATCATGCAAAAAATTGATTGTTTTCATAAGGTTGTTAGCTTTCATATTCCTAATCAACCTATTATCACGAATTCAAACGACCAAACCATTAAAATCAATCACGGTCATCTCAAGCCATAAAGCTATTCGTTTTATTGAAAAAGCGGATGTCAAGCTTTCTTAGCTCATGTCATGATTTAAATAAAAATACGCCGGTTTTAAACGATATTCCTATTGTTAATAAATTTCTGACGTATTCTCGAAGAACTTCTCGCCTACCCCAGAGCGTGAAATTGAATTTTGTATCGACCTTGAACCCAGTACAAAACCTATTTCCAAAGCCCCATATCGAATGGCTCTATTGAACTTCGAGGAGTTAAAGACCCAATCTGCAGGAATTGTTAGACATTGGCTTTATTCGTCTAGTACTTCTCCTTGGGGTGCTCTGTTCTATTCGTGAAGAAGAAAGATGGGAGTATCGCGACTTTGTATTGATTATCGGGAGTTGAATCATGTCACCATCAAAAATAGGTATCCATTACCCACGTATTGATGACTGTTTGACCCGATTGCAAGGAGCCAAATTCTTTTCAAAGATTGATCTTCGTTAGGATATCACCAATTGAAGATTAGAGCGAATTGACATTCCAAAGGCGACTTTCGGAACTCAATGCGGGCATTATGAATTCTAGTCATGTCCTTTGGATTGACTAATGCTCCTCGCCGCCTTCATGGATATGATGAACCGAGTATTCAAGGAATATTTAGATCACTTTGTGGTCGTCTTTATTGATGACATCCTTATTTATTCCAAAAGCCGTGAAGATTATTATGAGCAACACTTGAGGTCGACACTCCAAAAGCTTCGTGAATATAAGCTTTATGCCAAGTTGAAGAAATGCGAGTTTCGGCTTGAAGAAGTAGCATTCCTTGGGCACGTGGTATCAAGTCATGGAATATCATTGACCAAAGAAAGATTGAAGCTATTCAAAGTCGGGAACAACCTAAATCGATGGATCAAAATCGTAGCTTTTCGGTTTATTTGGTTATTATCGAGATTCGTGGAAGGATTTTCTCGAATCGCTACTCCATTGACTCGGTGACTCGAAAAGATACAAAGTTCGGTTGGAGCGAAGAATGTGAGAAGAGTTTTCAAGAACTCAAGAGGAGACTTATTTCAAAGACTGTTACGACAATACCATCCTGCTCGGAGGATTTGTCATCTACACGGTGATGCTTGAGCAAAGGGTTGGGATGTGTTCTTATTCAACATGGAAAAGTTATAGCCTATGCCTCGCGACAACTCAAAGAATATGAGAGGAATTATCCTACTCATGATCTAGAGTTAGCGGTGTTATCTTCTTGCACTTAAAATTTGGAGGCATTACTTGTATGGGGAGAAAGTGGAGATCTTTACGGATCATAAAAGCCTCAAATATTTCTTCACTCAAAAGGAACTCAACATGCGACAACGACGTTGGCTTGAACTTTTGAAAGATTATGATCATACCATCCAATACCATCCTCGAAAAGCGAAGCGTGGTAAGGCGACGCATTGAGTAGAAAATCATATGCAAATCTGAGTGCGATATTGTCAACGCAAAGGCCCATTTGTGTGACTTGCAAAGGATGGAGATAGAGTTAAAGACTCGAGGGGGACGCATGTAATGATAAGCGAGTATCTGAGTAAAACCGACTTTAATCGATAAAGTTAAAAGCTCGCTCAAGCTACGGACGGAGGCGATGCGTATGAGGAAAAAAGTGCAAGAAGGTGCTATCTTAGGAAGCAAGAATCGATGAAGAAGGAATACTTTGAGTCAACTCCGGACTTTGTGTTCCTAACGACCACGATTTAAAGTATATTATCATGATGGAGGCGCACAACACACCATTTGCAATCCATCTCGGGAGTACCAAAATGTATCATGATATTAAATCGTAAATACATTTTGGTGGAGCAATATGAAGAGATAGATAATTGTTATTTATCTCAAGGTGTCTAACTTGTCAAGCGAGTTAAAGCGAGCATCAAGTACCAAAAGGTCCATTGCAACCACTTGAAATTTCAGAATGGAAGTGGGAGCACATTACCATGGATTTCATTCTGGGGTCTTCCTAATGTTTCTCAAGGCATTGATCACGATTTGGGTCATTGTTGATAGATTGACCAAGTCCGCTCATTTCTTATCGACACGAGAAACTTATACACTTGAACGTCTTGCTTTCGTATGTACATAAACGAGATTGTAAGACCGCATGGTATCCAGGTATCCATAGTTTCGATCGAGACCCAAGATTCACTTCACGATTTTGGGTTAGTTTGCAAAAAGCTATGGGCGCAGACTTACGATTTAGCTCGGCATATCATCCTCGACGCCAGACGGACGGACAATGGAGAGGACTATTCAAACTCTTGAAGATCTATTAAGACTCGTGTCCTTGATTTCAAGGAGTTGGGACAAGTTCTTACCATTGGTGGAGTTTTCCTACAACAACGATTATCAAGCAAGTATTGGCATGGCTCCATTCAAGCGTTGTATGCGAAAGAAAGTGTCGTTCTCGGTATCTTTGGGATGAGGTGGGTGAAGAAAGCGTTGTTGGGACCGGAGTTGATACGTATGACTACGGAAAAGATTCAAACGATCCGATAACGTATAAAAACCTCACAAAATCGACTAAAAGAGTTATCTTGATCTTCATCAAAAGGACGTGGAATTCGATATAGGAGATCATGTGTTGTTAAGAGTTGCTCCATGGAAAGGAGTTACAAGATTTGGAAAGAGAGGAAAACTTAACCTCGATTCATCTGGTCCATTTTTAATCCTCGATCGAGTAGGAACTGTGGCCTATAGACTCGCTTTCTGCCAAATATGTCTCGTGTTCATAATTTTTCACATATCTATGTTACATAAATATGTGAAAGACCCGAACCATATTATTGAGTTAGAACCGAGACGAAATAGCGGAAGATTTGACGTATGAAGAGGTTCTGTTCAAATTTTGGATAAGAAGGAACATATTCTACGCTCGAAGGTTATACCTCAAGTCAAAGTTTTGTGGAGGAACCACGATGTTGAGGAAATGACTTGGGAGTTAGAATCTAAAATGAAATCAAGGTATCCTTACTCTCTTCGACATACTGTGTATCGTACCTAATTTTAAGCGAATTTCATAAGAAGGGAGGTTGTAAGACCTGACTTTTATAAATAAAGATGAATTTTTCTATAAATATTTTTTTGAATATTATGGAATAAATTTGATATAATGTTATAGTTGTGGGTAATATTTATAAATTTTGCAAAGTATGCAAGTTGTTATAAAATATTCGTTTGGTGGGGAATATTCTTTTGTTAGGGAATATTCGCATACAATGGCTCAATCATTGGTGGACCCCACAATGTAATTATCATTTGATCGGAGAAAAGCGACAAAAACATTTTATAAAAATAACGGCGGAGGTGTTACCGTTAAAACTGTTGAACTACCGTTGGTAAAAAGTACGATGTCTGGCGTGAGTTGCATAGTAGCATACGGTATTGATTATTGATGCTTACGTGAGAAGTCACTCAAATTTATGCTCAATTATTGCTCTGATAATTCTTTGCATCATATCTCTTATATTATTGATTCAATTATTGTCACAAGATCATCATATAATATGTTATAGTATTAAATCAATAATTGAGACGACAAGTTATAAATGATTAATAATTGTTGAAAGATTAAATATGTGTTGATGAAAAAAAAATGATTTGTGGTAAGTTTGATTATTTTATGGGGGCTCTATATGTCATCATCTAAGAGTCTCTTCATCGATAGTAATTACCTTCGTCAATAGTAATTACCCTTTTGAATAGTATTTACCTTCATCGATAGTAATTACCTTCGTCGATAGTAATTACCCTTGTGAATAGTATTTACCTTCGTCAATAGTATTTACCTTCGTTAATAGTAATTACCTTTACCAGACGTCGAACCACTTGTCGTTTCACATTACAAAAGCGCCGAACCACTTGTCGTTTCACATTCTGAGCGTCGCCAAACCACTTTTTTTTTTTCACATCATTAGTCGTCAAGCCACTCGCCTTTTTCTAAGAAAGTGCTAAGCTAGAAATCTTCTATAAATAGAGGCCTAGGGCTTCATTATTTTTCACTTAATTCATTCAAGCTATAGAGAGAGAAGTATATAGAGAATAAGAGAGAAAGAAGAAGAGTATTTTGTTACTTACACTGCCGCGAGATTCAATCTCCTACCAAATGTAAGGGGTGTTATTCTTTCTTATTCATGAAGAGAACTGTTGTTATTCCATTGCTTATTATTACATTGGAATAACTCTGTATAAGTGGTTTACCCTATACTTGGTGACATTCTTCTATTATTACGTTGGAACATCCCATACGTGTGTTTTACAGGACTTGGGTAAAATCTTTATTATTATACATTGGAACATCTGCATCAGGTGTTTTTTACAGGACTGGTTAAAATCTTTATTATTCTGTTGGAACATCCCATGCATGTGTTTTACCGGACTGGTTCCGCCTCTTTATTATTCTGTTGGAATATCTATCGTGTGTTTTACACCGGATGGGTTCCATCTTTATTATTCATTTGGAACATCCGCTTGTGTGAATTTCACCGACTTTGGTTCCGTTCTTTATTATTCATTGGAATAACCCATGCATGCGATCTATCGCATGCATGGTGATTTCTTTTGTTATTCCATTCTTTATTATACCCGGTTGGTTAAAACTTTGACTTCTATACTCCATGAAATTAGTGGAATATCCTTGATATTTTGCGTTTCATCCAAAGTATCTTTTCATGAAAATATTCTTTTAATCATTCTTGAATTTTACTCTACAAAACAAGATCGTGTTGATAATTTGGGCGTTAATAATTCTCGGATAAAATAATTCTTGAACTTGTTTTATTGAATTCTTATATCATTGTCATCATCCTCATGTTTATATTTTTTAAAGTCATCTCATGACAGTAGTGCGTAGATGGACTTGGTATGATTATGACTGAGAGACTATTCGGTGTAATCGCTTGGCCGTAATGTTACAAATGGTGGTAAAATCCTCGATGGTCAGTAGTGCATTGATGGGACAGATTGTTGGCATGATCATGAATTATTAATGAATACACAAATATTCTTGGCCGTAGTGCATGAATAATTGTGGTCGGATACTAAAGAATATCATGGTAGTAGTGTGTAGGGGTGATTCGATGATGTGGAATATTTATTAAAAGTTTCGAGTCTCGGCTATAATGATGATGAAAAACCTTTTAAAACCTAAAAGATAGTAGATTTTATTTTTACTTGACTCTTTTAATGGATTCGTATTCAGCTGCAGATTAAACCGGTTATCTCATTATATTTTATCGGTTTAACATTGTTGAAGACTATTGATAATTTATTACGCATTATCTTAGTCATAATATTTTTTCCTGGGCTAGTTGAGCTCACCCTTTCTTTCCTTTATTCTTCTTGAAATGAGAATATAAATTTGGGACGAGTCGGAGAAACGCAGTGATGGTCACGAAGATAGCATTAGTAGTCCTCACTATTACGTGAAATAGTGTGATAATAATTGTAATGAGGACTCTTTTTTGAGTTTGTATAATATCTAGTAGACGATATTTGTATTTAAACTCACGATTTATGTCGTATTATTCACGCACGATTATGTTAGTAAGTTGTATTTAAATTGCATACTATATAAGTGGCGACCCAAGATGGGTGATGTATACCTAATTTGGGGGCGTCACACAAAGGGTAAAGGTGTTTTTGCCATATATATATAGTCAGAATATTAAGCTCATCCCTTATTCAACTCAATTGAACTCATCCCTTTTAATACGCAGCATCTTGACGACGGTTGGTTCGGTTATATACAAAATCATATATACTTTTAGCAACGGACAACATATAAGCGTTTAAAAAAAAGTATAGACGACAATTGTATGAGTACATCAACCGTCATCAATCAAATCGCTAAAAGGTATTTCGGATGAGTTGAATAAAAATAGCAATTTTAAGATCTGGACCATATATATATATATATATATATATATATATATATATATATATATATATATAACAATTAAAAAAATACACTGATAAAATTAAACTTTTATGTTGAGATAAACATCATGGTTAGCAGACTCTAAAAAGTTCCAAGGAGTTTGCCTGCCCATCATAATTAGCAAACTCTAGAAAGTTCGCCTGCCTATCATGGCTAGCAAATTCTACAAATGTTCGCAAGAACTCGCCTGTCCAGCTATAGAAACGAAAGCTAAGAAATTTAGTGAGAATTAGCCTCCCAACTAGAAAAAGTAGTCCAATGGGCTACACCATTTTATTCACTGATTTTTTGAGCCCAAAAGGATCATAATTAAAATGTGAGATAGAGATGCTTCAAATAAGCAGCAAAAATGTAACTTGCTTTGTAGCCAGCACGAGCACGCCTTTTTTTAAACCCATAAATATAGTTTGCCGCCCTTTGGCTTTACTAATATTGTAATTATAATTGTGTACTTGAAAGTTTATCATGAGAATTCATTACATCCCCCATATATGAGATGACAATGGATCTTAAACAGACACAAAGAAGAGGAGCAGAACAATAATACTATCAGCTAATAAAACAAACTCATCCAAAATTCTAGTTGAAATTGGAGATCATTATCTTCTCAAACTATAATCTTCATATACTGACTTCACCCAAGACATCCAACATGTTCACTTAATTTGGATGAAAGACAGAAATTGAGCATTATTCCTAATCGATAACAAGGTGATGAACAATTATAAAATTTAAATGTACAATTTCCTTGCGATCTACATGCAGCTTATTTTTGAAGCATACAATTATTTACAGTTATAGAAGGCCACACAAGCGAGGTCTTGAACAGATCTGTCTTCCATTTGATTTTACCAGTGCCATCACTCCAGCAGTCGCACCAGCACAGAGTAGTGATGATACAAAGCTTTGTGCATTTTGTCCAGCTGC
Organism: Panax quinquefolius; assembly: GCA_020205615.1. Classification (NCBI taxonomy): domain Eukaryota; kingdom Viridiplantae; phylum Streptophyta; class Magnoliopsida; order Apiales; family Araliaceae; genus Panax; species Panax quinquefolius. The sequence continues at coordinate 146,346,155 of CM035167.1, forward strand.
TAAGAAAAAGAAGATGAAATCAGGGTCTTCTTAATGAACAGCAACAAAGAACTCAACCAATTAAAAAACAATCTTTTAGCTGTAGAAATGATGTGGAAGAAATGTACCACGATTTAGTGTGATGGATGTCACTGTTAATCCTCCAATCAACAATGCTGATGCTACTGGTAGATACTGCAGTTTCCAGTTTATCCATAGTATTGAAATTAAGGATTAGCAAAATTTCATCTGCCATCTACTTCTAACATGGACTAATTAATATACACGTGTTTTTTTTTGTGTGCTTGCTGGGGTCTTATTTATGGTCATTTTAATGGTGCTAACATAGCATTCAAATTTGTATCCGAGTTATTAGATGCCGGGAACTTTCCTTCTATGAGTCCCAAACAAGTAGCCTCAACTCAGGAAAGCCCTGCACTTCGTTGTTGCGTATCTTGGTCTACTATGATATTTAGCATCAATGATATCAGTAAGCAATAAACTCCACTAAACTGGCATTCTAATATAAACCATCAAGTTCTTATCATCGGCTCACATTAATATGTGATTTGATTTGATAAAACTGGCCTATGGAAACTCTTATTGTAGATGGCAGGAAAGGGAATGTCATTTCTGATGTCAATAAGGCCTGGTTGATGTACTTGGAATCCCATCACAAGAGTTTGTACATATGAAGCCTTTAAGAGAGAGACAAAAGTAGTTCTTACACTGAGTGGTTCATATCTGTTTAGCTGGAAAGGAGAAGGTCCGTTTCTATTGACGATATAGTGACCACTTATGAGATCTATTGCATCCTGAAAATATGTGCCATTTGCGTTAGTAAACTTCCACCATAATTTAAAGAGCACACACTATTACTCCTAATAATTGAGAGTTATTAAGTTGTCGAGCTTCATAATTACAGAGCTTGCCTGTCTTTCTCCATCTTGAAAATTATTGAAATAGTATCTCGAAATTGCACTCATCCCATCTTTGATTAGTCCTGCCATAGTCTGTTTTCCGAATCTGTATTGTTGTGAATACACAATGCATCATAAAACTGATAAACATGAATACTATTTCAACAGACGTCAAATTTATATTATCATTACCTGACAAGGTCCCGCTTCAGCGCATGAGTTCCAGCATATTCGAGGCTTATCTCATCACCTTGCTCAACCCACACTATCAAAAAATCAAATGCATGTTACAGCCCTAAGAAGAAAACTAAAATCAAGAAATTTTTGCTAGACAAACGAGTGATAGAAGCAGCAATTATAGGAAGTCCATACAGGTCTTGAAAATTTCAAAATCTTCTTCGAACATTTCTATGCACTCGGTGGTAGAAATGGCACCAACCCTTTGCAGTTGTATATTCAAAGACTTCCTAGCGAGATAGCTCTGGAGAAATAAATCATGAATCACATTGATTTATTAATGCATAAAAACTTCTTGAAAATTAAACAAATTTTACTATTGCCCATGAAGAAATTTAAAGGAAAGAAATGAAATATCGGCATTAGATAGACAACCAGTTATACACCTTTTCACTTATATATCTTCAGTCATTTCCAACAATCACGCAGATGATTAATCCGCTTACCTGTGTAACATTTGTTCGATCAAGGCAATCAATGCAGTTAGATCTAATAATTCCTTTCTGCTCTGATAGTATCTCTGCCTCTGACCCTAGGAGGAAGTATCTGCTCAGCTGGAAAAGTATTTATTAAAATGGAAAAACAGCATTTTTTTACATTCTGGCATGTTTACCAGGACGGAAAAAATAAAATAAAAATAGATGCATAAATTTACTTTAGTTGCGTTCTTTACCCTTGCTTTTCAAAGTCCTTGGAAATTTCATCATACAAAAGTTGTATATTATCAAAGTTTGAGTCGCCACAGCGTTGATGAAAATCAAATGAAACATATCTGATAAAAAAACAAATAATCAATTAAACTTAATTATCCAATTTACAATCCATTTTTCATGTTGAAAGTTTAAAAACTAAGACGAAGTTAGGGAAAAAATCAAGAGATGATAATATCAATTGAAAAGGGACCGAGTAATTAAAAAAATGATATGGAACTCATAAATGTGCAGTAAATGCTAAAGATAAGTCCATAATCCTTCAGTAAGTAGTCATACTTCTAAAGATGATTAGATGACATTAATTTCCAACACGATGTCATTATCTTTGCTTACTAAATTCTTATGAATTCGTGTTGCTGGCTGATAAGATGATATATACCCGTAATAATATCAGAAGGATGAGTTTCAGCAATATTGTGAACGCCTTTCAGTGAATTGTAAACAAAGCATTAATAGATAACAATTTTCTGAAATCCATGGTGTATCATAATGTTCAAGAATTGGAAACAATCAAGAGCATCGCAGCTTAGACTTCTAGCAAAACCATCCAATTGAAAATAAATATAGATCGGCAGGATAGTTTTATCTTGAACAGTCCAAGTATCTAAAATGTTCACAGGTTTCTATTTTCTTAAAAATTCAAATTCTGCATTTTTGAAAGATAGACTTTTGCTTCAATCGAAGTTCAGCCCTTTGTTGATGCTCTACAAACCTAGGTATTTTTGTCGACCTTGTTTCCTCTTACCTGAGATCAAAATTATTCTACAATGATGCCAATTCCCCTGCATCCACCTTAGATAGAAGAGGTATGCACTCATCAAGATAGTAGAATTAATCTTCTTATCACCTCAGATATTGAATTTTGACTCGTCATTTCAGAACTTTTTATCATTATTGATATTGTTGTTCTATTGTTCATCTCTTACTCACACTTTTCAAGATATAACATAATCCATTAACAATATTAAAGTTAAATTTATTTGCACGTACTTTCAAGTTGTCCATCAGATTTTTATCACATGGAAAAGAGTCATCAACTCAAATTTTTTGTCTGTTGTTCTGCTCTGTCATGCTTGTCAAAAGATGGCGACTAAACTAAGCATTATTTAGTTCGGATATCATGCTAATCCTGCAATTCATCTATTTGACCAGGACGATCTGACGTGTGGATAATTAACCAGCTACATGTGGTGTATGGTTCAATTTCTGTCATAGATTTATGCAGTGAAGAACATTTTTTTGAAACTACACCAAATAATTATCATGATGACAGGTTACTCAGGAAGAGCTAGGTGTTGCCATTTTCTTTTCTATGTATGGGTGGGGTGTTTGTGTCAGGACAACTGTTACATGCATTTGAGTAAAACAAGTCAATAGTCATTAATCTATTATGTAGCAACTTATCATTTATTATTATTTTTGTTTCTTTGCCCTCATTTTCATTCTTGGACAGGGAGGAATAATTGGAAATAATTACAAATCAATTCCAAAGCATGAATAAAATATCACCTTATATTTGGCAGCTTTTCCATTTCAGCAGCATATGCCATACTTAGTTGACCCTCGTCACCATGCTGAAAATTAAGACAATACTATGATTTAAAAATTTGCAAACATAGAAAATTTGAGAATAAAATTAGCCTTGCACAACGGAGCAGTGTGCTTGTATGCAAAAGTAGTACTTTGGAGATGCACGGGTATGAACCTCAACTAATTCGTGACCAATACTATGGAACAGGATTATAATTTTGTTAAAAACTATGGCTACCTTCCTGGCCTTCTGGGATTTCTGAACCAACTCACATGACCTCTAATGCATACAAAAAGATCCATAACCAGATATGCAGATTTCTCATCTTCAAAATCAGCACATGGAAAGAGATAGATAGCACAACTCAGGTTAATGTTCTAGCTTGAAAGATAAATACCTTGTCAGTTAGGTCAACTGCGATAGTTTCTCCATATCGCTGTAAGAGATCATGAAAATGGCGCTCCACTACCTTTGACTGATAGCAGATAAAACAGACGAATGTAGTTGGATGATACCAATTATAAGAGCTACATCTAGGAAAGAAGCTTGGTAGTACAGCTACTAAAGCAAGACTATTTGGCTATGACTACATGTTTATCTACTCATGATAAATGAATAGACAGACATTTAAAAAACTTAGATATAACAGGCTAAATCTTGGAGAACACACATACCATTTGCTCATGGTTTATGATATTAAGCCGTGGTTTATAGCTCAGATCAACAATTTGCTCCCATAGAAGTGGAATTGAACCTCGAACCTGAAAGCAGAAAGTAATATATATGACTAGTCAGTATGAAAATGTTACATCGTCAACAGTTGAATACAAGAGCTGGATATCAATGAAAGACTGAAGATAAATTGGTATGGAATACTTCTGTTGTTCTTTCAAAAAAATTTGAGATCCTTGTGTTGAAAAGTTATATGGATCAAAACAATTTTGACTTTGAAATTATCTAAATTGACTTTAAAAATCAAGCTTGATCTTATAATTTGGAACAAAGGAGTACATAATACAAGTATCAACTTCAATCCAAAATCATAAAATGTTATAAAGTAACACAATATAATTGCAGTTACTTTATTGGGGGATGTGGAGAATAATATACAAAGTGGAGTAAGCATTTTATCATTCTTGCGGTCTGCTAAAAAAATATATCAAAGAGAAAAGAAACACAAGCTCAATAAACTAGTTCTCAACTATCAAGTTATGTGCACTTCCTTGGGCAGAGAGATACTACCCACTACCACAATATATTTCATCTTAAGAAACGTAATATTTTCCTAGATGCGAATTATGAATTATGTATACACAAATTATAGTACATGGCGAGGAGGATTACATTCTTCATGACCATCGTCAAATATTCAAAAAAGGAAAGCAGGACATTTCAGCAAGATGAGGAACTGCATACATTTAGGAAGATATGATTTTACATATTCCCTCCATTCCACTTTAATACAAAATTTCCTTTTGGGATGCCCCAAAAAGATGACAAAGTTGCATAAAAAGGTTATTGTTGAGTAAAATACTATTATAACCTTCTATTGGGGGTACTTAACATGAGATAGTGGGCCCCCAATTCCAATATATATGACTAAGATGTTCACATTTAATATGACATGCACATATCCCAGATTCCCAAAACAAATTCTCTAATCCCAAGTTAAATTTGAGCATAATACACCATATTTAATAACGGTAAATTTGGAAAGCTGAAATTTTTTTAATACTTCCATGCCATTGCCGGTCTCTTTGAGTTTACTCTGGACAAGGATTAGTTCAGAACTTGCAATACTTAAAAAGTCTCTCATGGCCCAATTATATGTTAAACTTTGTGTCATTGAAAATTTTGTCTTGTAACAGAAAATGGGACCGCGGGAGTGCATAAAATGAACATGTCCAAGCCCCCAGTTGTGTTCAAATGTGCACCAGCATTCATTTCTGAGTATCAGCTTGAAATACTACTCTGCTTTAAAAAGCATTCATTAACTAGGACAAGGGTTGCAATGCCAATGATTCACATTATTTCCGAAAACAATTTAGTACCTCAACTGTTGTGAAAGAGACGAGGCTCTAAAAATCCACCTCAATATTGTATAACATGGAAAGACAAGTGTTTCTAAACATTTGAAGAACCATCTGTTTCCAGAATAATACCTGTAAAAAAGAAGACCTGAAACCATCAAACTCCATCGTTTGCTCAGTTTCAATGAAATTAGCAGTATCTCCTTCTAAATTAGCTCCTCTTCTCCACATTCTTGTACCTACATTAAACAACATAAGCAGTTACTTTCAAATCTATTTGCAAGTAGCCATGCCATTAGTAAAAAAATGTAGATAACTCTCCATATTGATGTACCTTGACGGCGAGTAGACCTCCTCGAAATCAATGTAATTGTTGCAGGTAAATTTTTCAGCTTGAGCTTTCCGGTCTGAAAGCTTGATCCTTGGTCAAGTGAAACACCAAAAATTGGTTTGAAAACTGAAACTATTCATGCTTTAAAAAAATTTCCATTTGATTACCATGCACACAAAAGGCAAAAATACTGAAGGATATTCCCTTGTAGTAGAGGCATGATGAACCCATCAAGCTGTAAGAAAAAAAGGCATTACACATCAGACAAAGGGGATGTTTTGAATCTTTTGATGATAAAATTTATATTTTTATACTTCATCCGTGCAATGTTTGTTATAGTTGTTTAAAAAAGAAGGAAAAAAAATATATTCATTATACCATTGCAAGATACTCTCCTCTAAATGGAAGAAACATCTAACCTTATTCTCAATAAGCTCCTCCAAAACATATCTATTCCAAACAAATTGTGGGTCAGCCTGAAACACAGATACAAGTCTGAGCTAATATGTCAAGTCATAGGAGAAACAATACAATGCAGGACAGCAATCTGGAGATGATGAATTAGTGAAAATTAAAAAATAATGAAATAACTGGAAATTATGTAGCATTAAGCTTCGTAAGTAACTACCCCTAGGATCTCTCAATTTTACTTGCAACAATCATATATTTCAATGCCACAGGGAAGCACAAATCAATCCGGGAGCTTAAAGTAGTCAATGAGATTTTAAGTAATTACTGCTGACTGCTGAGATATGACAAAATACATTTAGTTTTACACAGGAAGGCATATAAAGGTGCAAGTTTAAAAATACATACGATTTACTACTATTACGAGACTTCACAGAGATATGACCCTAGTAATAACAAAATACTTTGAAGGACTCCTAGAGCTGAACAAGTAATTGAAACAAGGGTTTTTTTGGTTGAGCTTTACTACCAATGTGTGATATAATATCCAAATACCAAGGAGAAAGAGAAACCCTGAAGCTGAGGGATTTCTTTACTTCACAAAGACATTAAATTCAAGATGATCAAATTCTTAAAAGTATTATTTGCTATAACCAGTTTGTTTCCTCATCGGACATCAACTGGAGATTCTCAAGACTAAGCTGGAAAATCAGCTAAAGCAGTGTATGCATAACTTGATCTAAACCCCAGAGAGGAATTTTACTTGTAGATGTAGAACATGCAAGTTAGGGGTCACATTAATATTGTTATATATGCACCAGGTACAAATTCCTAAGATACTAAATTATGTGATCTCTGATTATGCAAACAAACCTGCTTCCACATTGGCTTACTCATCCATCCTTCAGCCAACTTGAATCTTCTCTGCAAGCTGGGAGACATCATTAGTTGTTATGGAAGAAAAAATGAGAATGATAATACTGAATCCTACACATATTAACCAGAATACAACATAGACAATGAGTCCATAACTAGTCTTTGGTGTATTACCAGCTTTTATTGTAGAATTATAGGTCACAAACAAACAGGGGAATACCCTTGTCCATACAGTCCTTTAAATCAGATTTCTATCAAGAAATCTCAGTATATAAATAAACCAATTGTTGAAACTTGAAAGGGACTATATTCCAACGAAAACAAATTATAGAGCAGAAATATAGTATGAAAACTTACTTCAGTGTTATATCTGTTTCATATGAATAATACAAGCCTGGTGTTGATTCCACTATTTTCAACAGAGTCAAATAGTAAGCTTCATCTCTTTTCTGCACAAAAGGCAATTAGTTTTTGGTATGTTTCAGGTAACAGTCCAACCTTCAGTACTTAAACAGGTGTCTCACAAACTTCTAGTTTTATAAACACAAAAGAACAGTAACGTACTTCTTGAGAAGTTAAAAGTCTTGAACCTTCATTGCAGGATAAGAACTTCATAGACATCACTTTGTAAACTGGGAAGCCAAGATAAGTACCCACTTCCTTTCGAGAAGTTATTGCAAGTATATATGTTCCTAAACCAAAATAAAAAAGAACGAGTTTTGAAATCAATTAATAGGCAAGCGAAGAAAATATTTGAAACTCAGCATAAAATTCACCTTATGAACACTCACAGTAAATAAATTTAGTTAGGAAAAGAAGAGACTGCAGCATCAATACGATGAAATTATACAACTCAATGTATCCTCATATCACATTTAAAGTAAATGCCAGTAAAATATTAATTTAAAAATGGCTCTCATACCATCTTAGCTACACAACTACACTGAAAACGTTAAGTTTTTTTTTAACCAAGTAATTTGACCTTTCACTGCCCACAAATCCACTCGCTGCAAGTTTAACTCCTCCAAATAAGTTGTTACCAACCCAAATGCTGGTTATTATTCAGAAATTACAACCCAAGCACTTGCTAGAGCATATGCTAATAGATACACTGAGGCAGTCATATGAAAGCTAGGTAGTAGGTTCCTAACAATAATTTGTGTCAACTAATACCTGCAAGCAACCTAATTGTTCCAGCCACCCCAAATATGGTAGAGATCTTGGAAGGATTTCCGGAGCAAGTACCACCTGTCACAATAAATAATGTATAAATTTTCACGATTAGGAAGTACTTATTTTCACTAGACTATATGTTTCTACTTGTAGCCGAGATAGTATTATGGCAAGGGAAAAGATCTCTGTTTGCAAAATCATTTTTTGAGTTTTTTTTCCATTTTCAATATCATTTGATAAACAAATGTGTATGGTGCTTGATTGGTTAATTAGATTGACATTAATCTTACCAATATTAAAAAAAACTCAAGTTTTTGGTTTCTCCACATACTGTCAGTCCTTAAAATCTGAACTGTGGTCACAAAATCATGTTAGTTATAGTTCATCAGACGATAAAAAGAAACTCATGTAGTAACAATAGTTCATTTCTCTAATTAACATCAAGAGTTAAACATAGTATTTATACTCTTTACTGTTTACCTAATATCAACTCTAGACAAATTCATTATTACAATAATAATCATAGATAAGAACACTTGATACCGTATTTTCTCAGTTTAGTCTGTAGTTGTATTCAGTTGAAATAATCAAGCCATAATTATGCAAGTAATTAAAGAATTTCGATCTTTATGAAAACGAACCGTTAAGTTTGTCTATGTTGCCACCGGAACGGGAAACAGAGAAACCTTGATCCGGAGAGTCGACGGATCTGATGACAAATTTGTCTTGGAACTCGTGCAGCTCCAGTTGGCTCCATAGCTTGAAATGAGTTGAAGGCGCTTGAATCTCCATCTTCTGGAGAATCTAGAAAATCGAATAAGCTACAAATGGAAAAACCTAAATAATTCTCATGTGAAATCTTCAATCATGTTAGAAGATAAAAAATTCTATAAGGATTTTTAAAGAATTTTTTAAAGTTATTAGGATCCTAATATTGGTTTAGACTGTAAATTATTAACACATGATAATATTACTAAAAATAAGAGGATAAAATATAATAGAGAGAAATATTTTTTACATGTATTTATTTTTGAGTGTCCAATGTAACGCACAATTACGAAATTTATAAATATATTAGATTGATAAAAATTATAAAAACTCCATCTATTATATGTTTTTAAAAAAATATATTATTAATACTTATCTATATGACTAATAACCAAAAATGGGCATAATATATCATTTTTCATAAGGTAATTAATATTAGTAAATTTTATAAAGTTAAGAAATAAAGATGGTCTTGAACTGTTATTTTTCTATCGAGAAGAAACCATTATCTAAATGTAGGAGTAGTCCATAACTTGAATTGAGACTGGTTAGCATGAAGTGAATTTTATGGTAAATTTATTTTATGCTCAATGTAGTGTTGAGACACATGCGAGATGTTGATCTTTCTGCTTGTGTGTCATCACTGTATTAATCATGAAGTGAATTTATCATGAATCACTTCATGGGATCCGGTTAACATGAAGTTTATTTTTTTGAAAGTTAATCGACCAATAGAATCGACACACATGTAGAGTCAAATGCATGCGTCAAGACTCTATCGATTCAATCGACCAACTTACCCAAAAATAAATTTCCCACTTCTCACTTCCCACTTCACGCTAACCGAATTCAGTTGAACTATTATGTGACGCCCCCAAAATTAGGTATACATCACCCATTTTGGTACGCCACTTACATAGCATGTAATTCAAATACAACTTACTTAACATAATTATGTAGTACAATACGACATAAAGCGTGAGTTTAAATACAAATATCGTCTACTAGATATTATACAAAACTCAAAAGGAGTCCTCATTACAATTATTATCACACTATTTCACGAATAGTGAGGACTACTAATCTTATCTTCGAGACCATCACTCGCTTTTTCCGACTCGTCAAGCCTATATTCTCATTTCAAGAGAAGCGGTGAAAGAAAGGGTCAGCTCAATTGGCAAAGAAGAAATACTATGACTAAGATAATGCGGAATAAATTATCAATAGTCTTCAACAATGTTAAACCGATAAAATATAATGATAAATGGGTTTAAGCTGCGGTTGAATATCGCAATCCATTAAAAGAGTCAAGTAGAAAATAAAGTCTACTATCTTTTAGGTTTTAAAGGTTTTTCATCATTGTATATAAATTTGAGACTCGACTTTTAATAAATATTCCACATCATCGAATCACCCCTTCGCACTACTGACGAGGATATTCTTTAAGATCAACGACCACAATTATTCATGCACTACGGCCAAGAATATTTGTGTATTCATTAATGGTCATGATCATGCCAACAATCGTCCCATCAACGCACTACGCCCAATCGAGGATTTTTACCACATCGTTTTGTAACATTACGGTCGTGATTACATTGAATAGTCTCGGTCATAATCATACCAAGTCCATCTATGCACTACTGCCATGAGATGACTTTCACCATAATATAAACATGAGGATGATGACAATGATATAAGAATTCAATAAAACAAGTTCAAGAATTATTTTATCCAGGAATTATTAACGTCAAAATTATCAACACGATCTTTGTTTTGTAGAGTAAAATTCAAGAATGATCGGAAGAATATTTTCATGAAAAGATCTTTGGATGAAACGCAAATATCGAGGATATTCCACTAATTTCATGGAGTATATAAGTCAAAGTTTTAACCAATTGGGTATAATAAAGAATGGAATAACAAAAGAAATCATCATGCATGCGATGTAATCGCAGTATGAGTTATTCCAACAGAATAATAAATAACGGAAACCAAGTCGGTGAAATTCACACCGCACGGGATGTTCCAACAGAATAATAAAGATGGAACGGATCCGGTGTAAAACACACGAGATAGGATATTCCAACAGAATGATAAAAGGCGGAACCAGTCCGATGTAAAACACATGAGACGAGGATGTTCCAATGAGAATAATAAAAGCGGAACCGAGTCCGTAAAAAACATGCATGACAGGATGTTCCAATGAATAATAGAAGAATGTCACCAAGTATAGGGTAAACCACGATACTGAGTTATTCCAACAGAATAATAAGCAATGAAATAACAACGATTCTCTTCATGAATAAGAAAGAATAACACCCCTTACATTTGGTAGAGATTGAATCTATGCAAAGTGTAGTAGAATAAAATACTCTTCTTCTTTCTCTCTTATTCTCTATACTTTTCTCTCTATAGCTTGAATGAATTTCGTGAAAAATAATGAAGCCTCAGCCTCTATTTATAGAAGATTTCTAGCTTAAAGACTCACGGGTGAAAAAGCAAGTGGAGCGACGACTAATGATGTGAAAAGAAAAGTGGTTTGGCGCTTGTAATGTGAAACGACAAGTGGTTCGACATCAGAATGTGAAGCGACAAGTGGTTGACGTCGGTAAAGGTAATTACTATTAACGAAGGTAAATACTATCGATTGAAGGTAAATACTATTCACAAGGGTAATTACTATCGACGAAGGTAATTACTATCGACGAAGGTAAATACTATTCACAAGGGTAATTACTATTGTGAAGGTAATTACTATTGACGAAGGTAAATACTTATCGACGAAGAGACTCTTAGATGATGACATATACGAGCCCCCCATAAAATAATCAAACTTACCACAAATCATTTTTTTTCATTAATACATATTTAATCTTTCAACAATTATTAATCATTTATAACTTGTCGTCTCAATTATTGATTTAATACTATAACATATTATCTGAGATGATATTGTGACAATAATTGAATTAATAATATAAGAGATATGATGCAAGAATTATCGTAGCAATAATTGAAGCATATATTGAGTGACTTTCACGTAAGCATCAATAATCAATACTGTGTGCTACTACGCAACTAATGCCGTATTATTGTACTTTTACCATAAGGGTAGTTCAACAGCTTTTAAGCAGAATACCTCTCCGTAGTTATTTTTATAAAATATTTTTGTCGTTTTCTCAATCCGACAATAATTACATTGTGGGGTCCACCAATGATTGAGCCATTGTATTTAATATTCTCTAACAAAAAGAATATTCCCAGACCCAACGAATATTTTATAACAACTTCAGCATACTTTTGCAAAATTTATAAATATTACCCACAACTATAACATTATATCAAATTTATTCCATAATATTCAAAAATAATATTTATAGAAAAATTCATCTTTATTTATAAAAGATGGGGTCTTACAACCTCCCCTTCTTATGAAATTTCCCTCGAAATTAGGGTACGATACTGGTATGTCGAAGAGGTAAGGATACCTTGATTTCATTTTGATTCTAACTCCCAAGTCATTTCCTCAACATCGTGGTTCCTCCACAAAACTTTGATTTTGAGGTATAACCTCGAGCGTAGAATATGTTCCTTCTTATCCAAAATTTGAACAGAACCTCTTCATACGTCAAATCTTCCGCTATTTCGTCAGGTTCTAACTTCAATAATATGGTTCGGGTCTTTCACATATTTACGTAACATAGATATGTGAAAAGCGTTATGAACACGAGACATATTTGGCAGAAAGCTTAGTCTATAGGCTACGAGTTCCTACTCGATCGAGGATTAAAATGGACCAGATGAATCGAGGATTAACTTTTCCTCTCTTTCCAAATCTTGTAACTCCTTTCCATGGAGCAACTCTTAACAACACATGATCTCCTATATCGAATTCCACGTCCTTTCGATGAAGATCAGCATAACTCTTTTGTCGATTTTGTGAGGTTTTTATACGTTGTTGGATCGTTTGAATCTTTTTCGTAGTCATACGTACCAACTCCGGTCCCAACAACGTTGCTTCACCCACCTCATCCCAGCATACTGGAGAACGACACTTTCTTCCATACAACGCTTCGAATGGAGCCATGCCAATACTTGCTTGATAACTGTTGTTGTAGGAAAACTCCACCAATGGTAAGAATCGGTCCCAACTCCCTTGAAATCAAGGACACGAGTCTTAATAGATCTTCAAGAGTTTGAATAGTCCTCTCCATCGTCCGTCCGTCGAGGATGATATCCGAAAGCTAAATCGTAAGTCTGTGCCCATAGCTTTTTGCAAACTAACCCAAAATCGTGAAGTGAATCTTGGGTCTCGATCGAAACTATGGATACTGCAGATACCATGCGATCTTACAATCTTGTTTATGTACATACTGAGCAAGACGTTCAAGTGTATAAGTTTCTCGATATCGGTAAGAAATGAGCGGACTTGGTCAATCTATCAACAATGACCCAAATCGCATCAATGCCTTGAGAAACCTTAGAAGAAGGCCGTGCGAAATCCATGGTAATGTGCTCCCACTTCCATTCGGAATTTCAAGTGGTTCTGATGGACCTTTTGGTACTTGATGCTCCGCTTTAACTCATTGACAAGTTAGACACCTTGAGATAAACAGTATAGCTATCTCTCTCTTCATATTGCTCCACCAAAATGTATGGCGAATATCATGATACATTTTGGTACTCCTGAGATGGATTGCAAATGGTGTGTTGTGCGCTTCCATCATGATATTATACTTTAAATCAGGTCGCTAGAACACAAAGTCCGGAGTTGACTCAAGTATTCCTTCTTCATCGATTCTTGCTTCCGCAGATAGCACCTTCTTGCACTTTCTTCCTCATCACGCATCGCCTCCGTGTCGTGTAGCGAAGCGAATTTTAACTTTATCGATTAAAGTCGGTTCTACTCAGTATACTCGCTTATCATCACACGCGTCCTCGAGTCTTTAACTTTATCTCCATCCTTTGCAAGTCACACAAATGGGCCTTTGCGTTGACAATATCGCTTTTCAGACTTGCATATGATTTTCTACTCAACGTCCACCTACCACGTTCGCTTTTTCGGGATGGTATTGGATGGTATGATCATAATCTTTCAACAGTTCAAGCCAACAGCGTCGTTGTCGCATGTTGAGTTCCTTTTGAGTGAAGAAATATTTAAGGCTTTTATGATCCGTAAAGATCTCCACTTTCTCCCCATACAAGTAATGCCTCCAAATTTTAAGTGCAAAGACAACAGCTGCTAACTCTAGATCATGTGTGTACGCCCCCAAAATTAGGTATCGTCACCCATCTTGGGGTCGCCACTTACATGGTACATAAATTCAAATACAACTTACTAATATAAGCGTAAGGTATGCAATACGACATAAAGCGTGAGTTTGAATACAAATATTATCTACTAGATATTATACAAACTCAAAAGGAGTCCTCATTCTAAACTATTATCACACTATTTCACGAATAGTGAGGACTACTAATGCTATCCTCGGACCATTACTCAGTTCCCCGACTGCGTCCCGCCTATATGTTCTCATTTCTGAAGAAACGGTGAAAGAAAAGGTGAGCTCAACTAGCCCGAGAAGAAATATTATGACTAAGATAATGCGAGAATAAATTATCATTAGCTTCTCAATGATGTTAAAGCGATAAAATCTGATAGACAACCGGTTTAAGCTACGGAATGGAATAAGCAATCCATTAAAAGAGTCAGTAGAGAATAAAGTCTACTATCTTTTAGGTTTTAAAAGTTTTCATCAATTTTTATCATTTGAGACTCGACTTTAATAAATAAACCACCACATCTAATCATCCACGTACCACGGTCGAGGATTTTCATCAAATTATCGATGGTTGCGACTATATCTTAGAATCACCCTCGGTCATAATCATACCAAAAACTATCCATCAACGCATTACTGGTGCCACCGAGAACTTTTGTCACATCTTTTATATCAAGTCGTGATTATCTGGAGTTGATCCAGTCGTAATCATACTAAGTTCATCTATGCACGTAAGCGAAGATAACATAATATAACATGAGGATGATGACAATGACATAATAATTCAATAAAACAAATTCAAGAATTATTTAATCCATGAATTATTAACGTTCAAATTGTCAACATAATATCTTTGTTTTAGTAGAGTAAAATTCAAGAATGATCGGAAGAATATTTCCATGAGAAGATCTTTGGATGAAACGCAAATATCGAGGATATTCTACTAATTTCATGGAGTATAGAAGTCAAAGTTTTAACCAGTTGAGTATAATAAAGAATGGAATAACAAAGAAATCACCATGCATGCGATTGCAGATGCATGACAAAGTTATTCCAGCAGAATAATAATAACGGAACCGGTCGGATGAAATTCACTGCAAGCGGGATGTTCAGCCAGAATAATAAAGATGGAACCGGATCCGATTGTAAAACACACGAATAGGATATTCAGCGGAGAATGAAAAAGAGCGGAACCGGTCGGGTGTAAAACATACGCACGGGATGTTCCAATAGAATAATAAAAAGCGGAACCAGGTCGGGTGTAAAAAACACACAGACAGGATGTTCCAGCAGAATAATAGAAGAATGTCACCAAGTATAGGTATTAACCAGCGTATCTGAGTTATTCAACAGAATAAATAAGAATGGAATAACATAAAGATTTCACCAAGTATAGGATATGCCGCATATACAAAAGTTATGTATAGGTATATCACTTTTTACGAGTTATTCAATGAGAATAATAGTGAATGGAATAATGAAGTTCTCTTGAAGAAGAAAGAATAACACCACTTACCGTAAAAGGCTGAATATAGAAGTAGTGAAGTAGCAGAATACTCTTCTTCTTCTTCATAATTTTCTCTATATAACCTTCTCTATAATTTTCTCTCTGAGTTTGATAAATTAAATAAAAAATAATGAAGGAATGAACTTATTTATAGGAAAATGGAAATGTAGTAACTAATCCATGAGCGGTCCAGATTGATTTACTTTAATACGTGATTACATATTTAAAGAAAAATCTTTTAAATAAAATATAATATATTCTATTTATATAAAAAAATTTTTTACTATGCAAACTTTATGCAATACTATGCAAAACATTTATACAAAACACTATGCAATGACTACGCATAATAAAATATAATATATTCTATTTATAGAATAACTTTAATAAAGTATTATATTTTATATAAAAGATGTTTCGTTTTATTACGTTAATAATACTGAATAAAACAAAAGCGTCATTATCATTATAATAATTCATATTATTAATCGATGATAATGGAATCAAACCGAGTAACTTCTCACATAAGCATCGATAATCAATACTGGTGTGCTACTATGCAACCACACGTGACATCGCACTTTTTTACTACCGAAAGTAGTTCAACAAATAACCACGGTAAAACTTCCGCCGTTATTTCAATAAAATATTTTTGTCGTTTTCTCAATCCAAATAATAATTACATTGTAAGGTCCACCAATGATTAAGCCAGTATACGAATATTCCCTGCTAAACCGAATATTCCCCACCAATCGAATATAATATAACCACTTGCATACTTTGCAAAATTTATAAATACTACCCATAACTATAATATTATCTCAAATTCACACCATAATATTAAAAATTATTTTGACAAAATTTAAATCTTTATTGATAAAATCTGGGTCTCACATCATGAGTAGGATAATTCCTCTCATATTCTTTGAGTTGTCGCGAGGCATAGGCTATAACTTTTCCATGTTGCATAAGCACACATCCCAACCCTTTGCTCAAGCATCATTTGTAGATGACAAATCCCTCCGAGCCGATGGTATTGTCGTAACAGTCTTTGAAATAAGTCTCCTCTTGAGTTCTTGAAAACTCTTCTCACATTCTTCGCTCCAACCGAACTTTGTATCTTTCCGAGTCATTTGAGTCGATGGAGTAGCGATTCGAGAAAATCCTTCCACGAATCTCCGATAATAACCAGCCTAAACCGAGAAAGCTACGTATTTTGGTCATCCGATTTAGGTTGTTCCCGACTTTGAATAGCTTCAATCTTTCTTTGGGTCAACAGATATTCCATGACTTGATACCACGTGCCCAAGGAATGCTACTTTCAAGCCGTAACTCGCATTTCTTTAACTGGCATAAAGCTTATATTCACGAAGCTTTTGGAGTGTTAGCCTCAAGTGTTGCTTCATGATCTTCACGCTTTGGAATAAATAAGGATGTCATCAATAAAGACGACCACAAAGTGATCTAAATATTCCTTGAATACTCGGTTCATCATATCCATGAAGGCGTTAGAGCATTAGTCAATCCAAAGGACATGACTAGGAATTCATAATGCCCGCATCTTAGAGTTCGAAAGCCGTCTTTGGAATGTCACGATTCTAATCTTCAATTGGTGATATCCTAACGAAGATCAATCTTTGAAAAGAATTTGGCTCCTTGCAACCGGGTCAAACAGTCATCAATACGTGGGTAATGGATGGATACCTATTTTTGATGGTGACATGATTCAACTCCCGATAATCAATACAAAGTCGCATACTCCCATCTTTCTTCTTCACGAATAGAGTACGAGAGCACCCCAAGGAGAAGTACTGGGACGAATAAAGCCAATGTCTAACAATTCTCGCAGGTTGGGTCTTTAACTCTGAAGTTCAATAGAGCCATTCGATATGGGGCTTTGGAAATAGGTTTTGTACCGGGTTCAAGGTCGATACAAAATTCAATTTCACGCCTGGGGTAGGCGAAGAAGTTCTGAGAATACGTCAGAAATTTATTAACAATAGGAATATCGTTAAAACCCGACGTATTTTATTTAAATCGTGACATGAGCTAAGAAAGCTTGACATCCGTTTTTCAATAAACGAATAGCTTTTATGGCTTGAGATGACCGTGATTGATTTTAATGGTTGGTCGTTTGAATTAAGATAATAGGTTGATTAGGAATATGAAAGCTAACAACCTTACGAAAACAATCAATTTTTGCATGATAAGTAGTTAACCAATCAATCCCAGAATCACGCCAAATGCAAGTATTTTTAATGAAATAAGATCGACAGGTAATGTGAGGGTACCGATTTGAACCAAACAAGACTTATAAACAAAGTGGATGTAATGAAGGTTTCTCCCAACGGGAGTTTCCACAGATAAGTCAAAGTCTAATTTCTCCGAGTCAAATTTAATCGATGAGCGCAAGTAGGAGAAATAAAAGAATGGGTAGAACCCAGATCAAATAAAGTATAGACTTCATTAGAGTTTATGATAAGCTTACCGTGATGACCTCATTCGGGTTTTCGCTCTTTGGGAGGTCACAACAAACGCCTCTCTCAGACTTTGGGTTTTGAATTTTCGGGATGGCCTTTGGTGCCTCCATCCTAAATTGAATTTATCTTGAGTAAGCACAAAATCGAGCTAAGTTGTGAGACCCCAGATTTTATCAATAAAGATTTAAATTTTGTTGAAATAATTTTTTAATATTATGGTGTGAATTTAAGATAATATTATAGTTGTGGGTAGTATTTATAAATTTTGCAAAGTATGCAAGTGGTTATATTATATTCGATTAATTCTGGGAATATTAGGTTTAGCGAGGAATATTCAGATAACTACTCAATCATTGGTGGACCCCATTAATGTAATTATTCATCGGATCGAGAAAACGACAAAAATATTTTATTGAAATAACTACGAAAGTTTTACCGTGGTTCTTTGTTGAACTACCTTCAGTAGTAAAAGTACAAAGAATAAGTGTGGTTGCATAGTAAGACACAAGATTGATTATCGATGCTTATGTGAGAAGTCACTCCGGTTTGATTCCATTATTGTCGATTAATAATATGAATTATTATAATGATAATGACGTTTTGTTTTATTCGTATTATTAACGTAATAAAATGTAAACATCTTTATATAAAATAGAATACTTTATTAAAGTTATTCTATAAATAGAATATATTATATTTTATTACGCATAGTGTTGCATAGTGTTTTGCAGATAGTGTTTTGCATAGTATTGCATAAAGTGTTTGCATAGTAAAATGTTTTTATATAAATAGAATATATTATATTTTATTTAAAAGATTTTTCTTTAAATATGGAACCGTCGATTAAAGTAAATCAATATGGACCGCTCATGGATTAGTTCTTATGCATTCCATTTTCCTATAAATGAAGCTTATTCCTTCATTATTTTCACAATTAATTCATTGAAACTCTAGAGAGAAATATAGAGAGAAGCTATAGAGAGAAAATTATAAAGAAGAAGAAGTATTCTGCTACTTCACTACTTCTATATTCAATTCTTTTTACTGTGAGGGTGTTATTCTTTCTTCTTGAAGAGAACTTCATTATTCCATTCACTATTATTCCATTGGAATAACTTTGTAAAAAGTGGCATACCCTATACATAACCTCAGATACTTGGCAGATACCCTATACTTGGTGAAATCCTTATGTTATTCCATCGCTTATTATTACATTGGAATAACTCGTATACATGCTGTTTAATTCTATACTTGGTGACATTCTTCTATTATTCTCATTGGAACATCCTCGTCTCATGTGTTTTACAATTTAGGACTGGTTAAAATTTTTTTATTATTCTCATTGGAACATCCTCATCATCGCGTGTTTTTTACAGGACTGACCGGTTCCGCTCTTTATCATTACATTTGAATATCCTATCTGTGTTTTACACCGGATCCGGTTCCATCTTTATTATTCTCATTGGAACATCCCGCTCGGTGTAATTTCACCGACACGGTTCCGTTATTATTATTATGTTGGAATAACTCATCCTACGCAAGCACCGCATGCATGGTGATTTCTTTTGTTATTCCATTCTTTATTATACCCAGTTGGTTAAAACTTTGACTTCTATACTCCATGAAATTAGTAGAATATCCTCGATATTTGCGTTTCATCCAAAGATCTTTTCATGGAAATATTCTTCCGATCATTCTTGAATTTTACTTCATTTAAACAAAGATTATCATGTTGACAATTTGGACGTTAATAATTCATGGATTAAATAATTCTTGAACTTGTTTTATTGAATTATTATGTCATTGTCATCATCCTCATGTTATATTATGTTATCTTTTGGCTTACGTGCATAGATGAACTTAGTATGATTATGACCAGGATCATTCTAAGATAATCATGACTTGATATAAATGATGTGACAAAAGTCCTCAAGTGGCTCAGAATGCGATGATGGATAGTTGTTGGTATGATTATGACCGGGGGTGATTAAGATAGTCATGACCATTGATAATTTGATGAAAATCCTCGACGTGTGGTATGTGGATGATTAGATGTGGTGGTTTATTTATTGTCGAGTCTCAAATGATAAAAATTGATGAAAACCTTTTAAAACCTAAAAGATAGTAGACTTTATTCTCTACTTGACTCTTTTAATGGATTGCTAATTCACGCAGCTAAACCGGTTATTCTATTGTATTTTATCGTTTAACACTGTTGAAGGCTAATGATAATTTATTACGCATTATCTTAGTCATAATATTTTTCTTTGGGCTAGTTGAGCTCACCCTTTCTTTCATCGCTTTCTCTTGTGAAATGAGAACATAGCCGGGACTAGTGGGAACGTAAGTAATGGTCCAGAGGATAGCATTAGTAGTCCTCACTATTCTGCGTGAAATAGTGTGATAATAGTTGTAATGAGGACTCCTTTTGAGTTTGTATAATATCTAGTAGACAATATTTGTATTCAAACTCACGTTTATGTCGTATTGTATACCTACGCTTATATTAGTAAGTTGTATTTGAATTTATGTACCACGTAAGTGGCGCACCCAAAAAATGGGTGACGATACCTAATTTTGGGGGGCGCCACATGTTGACCTTCTTCCACAATTATAACACGCTGGGCATGACGCGATTTGATCGATGTGTCCCTCTCCTCCGCATTTGAAGCATATGATAGGTGGTCTTTCTCCTTCCTTAACAATGGGTCTTTGGTCTTGACGTCTTTCCACCATTGTTGAATCTCCGATTTCTTGAAATGTCCATTCTTATTGTTTTTGGCTCACGACACCACAAGTGGTTACTATATCTCGGCTCGTTGATTCTCGTGACGCCCCAAAATAGGTATACATCACCCATTTCGAGTTGTCAATACATGGTATGTAAACAACTACAACTTTATTATTACAACAAGAAAACTGTGAGTCTAAATACAAATATTATCTTCTAGATAATATTTATACTCACATAAATCCTCATCACATTTATTGATACATTATTTTACAAAAATGGTGAGGACTACTAAACAATCCTTTCTAAAACCTTCATTCCATACCCCACTGCTACAAACTTCGCTATATTCTCGCCTCCACGAGAAGAATGGAACAAAAGGAAAAGGGTGAGCTCAACTAGCTCAAGAAAGAATATTATGACTAAGATAATATACAACAAATTATCGTTAGTCTTCAACAGGAAAAATTTAATAGAATACAATAGACAACAAATTTTCAATCAATATTCGCAATGAAATAATAATTCATTAGAAGAGTTAAGTAGAGAATGCAAACTACTATCTTCTATGTATGAATTTAAAAGTTCATCGTCTATCTTTTATCCTCGTAACAACAATCAATATACATCGGAATCAAATATTCATCTTTGCACTATGTGCCAAAGATATTCATCATTGGTCATGTTCATTTAAACACTGCTCATCTTTGCACTATGTGCCAAAAAGATAATTAATCATCGGTCATGTTCATCTCAACACTGCTCATCTTTGCACTACAGCCAAAGATATTCTTCAGAAATCATTCATCTTTGCACTCTGGTGCCAAAGATATTCAATAATATCATCATTTAAGACCGAGGATGATGAAAAATATTTTTAAAGAAACGAATCCGGTGAAACAAAATGACAAGGATTAAGGATTAAGGATTCAGACTTTGTTTTATCCATGTCCAACAATACCCCAAAAATAATCACAAGTGGTGTAAAATTCAAGAATGATCAAAACATGGATACAATCAAAGCTAGTATCCAAAATAGATGTTTTGGACAAAAAGAAGAAATTTTTTTTTTTGGTGAATAGTGCCGTATACGTGAATAGTGCCGTATACGTGAATAGTACCGTATACATGAATAGTAAATCCGACACCAAAAGATAGAAATTCCACAAAAACATCTTCACGCTTCATGAATAGTACTCGTGAATAGTAACTCGTGAATAGTAACTCGTGAATAGTAACTCGTGAATAGTAACTCATGAATAGTAACCCCGACATGAAAAAGTTCCAAATTTGATAAAAACTTCAGATCAACATTTCAGCATAATGATATTGAAGAAATAATATCATTACGAAAAAAATAATATCCCTTACCTCAAAGAATCAGTACTTCGGAAGGAAAGGTCGGAAGTGATGCTGAATGAAACTTGTACTGAACAGCAACTCTCAAAGTATCTAAATACTCACAAAATACGCCTCAATAATATAGAGAGAAAGAGAAAACTTTGTTTCGGGTGTGATTTTCAATTCTAACTTAGCCCTCTATTTATAGGAAAATGTTAAATCACGAAGCAGATTTCGACTTTACCGATGGCTTTACTCGCTACTATTGCCACCCACCACATTTGAAATAAAATTCAGCACATTTCTTCACCAACCACAAGTGGGGCCCACTCAATTCTAGAATTTTCCACCAAAATCAATTATAACCCTAATTTCCTAATCGACACCTCTTAAAATTCATAACAAATCATTCGTGCATTTTTAACGGTTCAAAATTTGTGGACATATACTCAACTTATGTATGTATAACATACCCAAAAATTTCCACAATCCAACGGTCGGATTAAAAATTATAATCCCCATAATATATCTCAAAACCCCGATTTAATTTTTTAATACTCCAAACGGTAAAATACCGATAAAACACCTCAACAATAATTTCTTCATTTATAACCACATAAATAAATCCATCATTTATATCCACATAAAATAAATATTTCTTTATCATATGAATCAATAATTAATTATTCACAAATAATATTACGTAATCACAATTATGACAACCAGCCGTAGTTCAGAAGAAGAGGGGCTTTCCGATAAGGATTTCTCCTTCTCGGCGCCGCAATTAGGTGACCAAACCTCTCCTCGATGTAACTTTCTAGACATTGCCAATAATGCTATCTAATAATATTATTTAAATAATATGAATTATTGATCCGATAATGGAGATAATGTAAAGTGACAATTATTGAACAACAATAATATAAAATATCAACGCAAAGAATTATTGAATCAATTAAATAAAATATTGAGCGAAGAACTCATCGTAAAAATTATTGAGAAGGCCTTTCACGTAAGGATCAATAATTCAACAATATCGTGTAATACCGGTGTCATCTTTGTGCAACCACGCCAGACATCAGTATTTTAACCACCGGGTATTCCAACAAATCTTAACTGCAGAATAACTACGCCGTTATTTTTAACCAACTTATATTTGTCGTTTTCTTCATCCAATCGCTTTTCGTTATGGGGCCCACACATGGTCGCTAGGCCGTCGTATTTAATATTCCCGACGAAGCATTTAATATTCCACCACCAAACTAATATTCCCAAACAAAATGAATATTTTATAACCACTGCTTATTTTGAAATATTTGCGTATTTAACCCTTAACTATCCACATTAATCAAATCAACCCTTACTATTTCAAAATAATAAATAAAGGAAATTCCTTTTATTTAAAAAATTTTTGGTCTTACAACCTCCCTCCTTATGAAATTTCGTCCTCGAAATTGACGACGTATTCTGGTGTTTTCAAAAGGTGAGGATACCTCGCTTTCATTTCCGTTTCCAATTCCTGTGTCATTTCCTCTATAGCATGATTCCTCCACAAAACTTTAACTTGTGGTATGACTTTCATGGCGTAGGGACATGCTCCTTCCTATCCAAGATCTTGATAGTACCTCCTCACACGTTAAGTCTTCGCTATCTCGTCCTGTTCTAACTCAATAACGTGGTTCGGGTCTTTCACATATTTATTTAAGAAATACGATATGTGAAACACATTATGAACACGAGACATACTCGGAGGTAACGCAAGTCTATAGGCTACATTTCCTACTCGGTCAAGAATTTGAAATGGACCAATAAATCGTGGATTGAGCTTTCTCTCTTCCCAAATCTTGTAACTCCTTCCATGGAGCAACTCGCAACAATACATGATCCCCCACATTAAATTCCACGTCCTTTCGATGAAGATCCGCGATAACTCTTTTGTCGATCTTGAGCCGTTTGTACACGTTGTTTAATTATTTGGATCTTTTCGGTGAGTCATACGCATTTAACTCGGGTCCCAACAATGTTGCTTCACCCACCTCATCCCAACATATTGGAGAACGACATTTTCGGCCCATATAATGCTTGAATGGAGCCACACCTATACTTGCTCGATAACTCGTTGTTGTAGGAGAATTCCACCAATGGTAAATACTTATCCTAACCGCCCTTGAAGTCTCAGGACACGAGTCTTAATAAATCTTCAAGAGTTTGAATAGTCCTCTCTCGATTGTCAAACCGTTTGGGGATGGTATGTCGAACTAAATCGCAAACTGCGCCCATAGCTTTTTGCAAGCTAACCCAAAATCTTGAAGTGAATCTTGGGTCACGATCCAAACTATGGATACTGTGTATGCCATGCAACCTCACAATCTCATTTACGCATATACTAACAAGACGCTCAGTGAATAAGTCTCCAGATCGGCAAGAAATGAGCAGACTTGGTTAATCTATCAACAATAACCCAAAATAGCATTGATGCCTTGAGAAACCGTAGGAAGACCAAGAATGAAATCCATGGTAATGTGTTCCCACTTCCATTCGGAATCTCAAGTGGTTGCAACGGACCCTTAGGTACTAGATGCTCCGCCTTTACATCGTTAGCAAGTTAAACACATCGAGATAAACTTTGCAATCTCTCACTTCATATTATTCCACCAAAATGTATGTCAAGATCACGATACATTTTAGTACTTCCGTGATGGATTGCAAATGGTGTATTGTGTGCTTCCATCATAATCTTGTACTTCAAATCGTAGTCGTTAGAACACAAAGTCTAGAGTGGACTCAAGTATTCCTTCTTCATCAATTCTCGCTTCCTAATAGCTCCTTCTTGTACTTTCTTCTTCATACGATCTCCCGGCCCGGTGGCTCGAGCAACCTTAACTTTTTCTATTAAAGTTGGCTCTGTCGATACTTGACATCATCGCACTCTCTCCCCGTGATATGATCTTCTACTCAATGCGCCGGCTACCACGCTCGCTTTACCGGGATGGTATTGAATAGTGTGGTCGTAGTCTTTCAATAGCTCGAGCCAACGTCATTGCCGCATGTTGAGTTCTTTTTGAGTGAAGAAATATTTAAGGCTTTTATGGTCCGAATATATCTCCACTTTCTCCCCATATAGATAGTGCCTCCATATCTTTAAGCAGGAAAACGATCGGGCCGCTAACTCTAGATCATGAGTAGGATAATTCCTCTCATACTCTTTAAGTTGTCGCGAGGCATAGGCTATGACTTTCCCACGTTGCATGAGAACACATCCTAACCCTTTGCTCGAAGCATCGTCAGAGATAACAAATCCATCCGAACCAGATGGTATTGTTAGAAACGATTCTTCAAATAAGTCTCCTCTTAAGCTCTTGGAAACTTTTCTCGCATTCTTCGCGCCCAAACGAATTTCAGTATCCCTTCGAAAGTTATTTGAGTTAATGGAGTAGCGATTCGAGAAAACCTTCCACGAATCTCCGATAATAACCAACTAAGCCCAAAAGCTACGCACTTCAACCACCGACTTTTGGTTGCTCTAACTTTGTATTGCTTCAATCTTCACGGATCAACAGATACTCCATGTTTTGACACCACATGCCCAAGAAAGGCTACTTCTCAAGCCGTAACTCGCATTTCTTCAATTTGGCATATAGTTGGTTTTCACGAAGCCTTTGGAGTACCAAACTTCAAATGGTGCTCATGATCTTCACGACTTTTGGAATATATAAGGATGTCATCAATAAAGACAACAACGAATCGATCCAAATATTCCTTGAATACTTGGTTCATCATATCCATGAAAGCCGCAGGAGCATTAGTTAGTCCGAAAGACATGACTAAGAATTCATAATGCCCATACCGAAGTTCGAAGGCGATCTTTGGAATATCCTCGATTCTAATTTTCATTGATGATAACCGTAAGCTAAGATCGATTTTTGAAAAGAATTGTGCCCTCAGAATCTGGTCAAACAAGTCATCAATACGAGGTAGAGGATACCTATTCTTGATGGTGACATGGTTCAATTCCGATAGTCAATACAAAGTCGATACTCCGTCTTTTTTTTTTACAAATAAAGCAGGAGCACCCCAAGGAGATGTCTTAGACGAATGAAACCGATGTCCAACAATTCTCGTAGTTGGACCTTTAACTCCTGAAGTTCAATAGAGCCATTCGATATGGGTTTTAGAAATGGGCTTGTACTCAGTTCAAGATCAATAAAGAATTCAACTTCACGTTCGGGGTAGACCAAGGAAGTTCTTCTGAAATACGTCGGAAAGTCAATAACAACAGAATATTATTAAAATTTGACGTGTCTTTATTCAAATCCATAACATGGGCTAAGAAAGCTTGACATCCGCTTTTTCAATAAACGAATAGCTTTATGATTAGATATGATAGTGATTGATTTTAATGGTTTAGTTGCTTGAATTGCATAAAAAGTTGGTTAGAATATGAAAACTAACAACCTTACGAAAACAATCAATTTTGGCATGATGAGTAGTTAACCAATCAATCCCTAAAATCACATCAAAAGCAAGTATCTTTAAAGAGATAAGGTCAATGTGTAAGGTGATGGTGCCAACTTGAATCAAACAAGATTTATAAAGCATTGGATGTGATGAAAGTTTCTCCTAACGGAGTTTCCACAGATAGGTCAAAGTCTAATTTCTCCGAGTCAAGTTTAAACGTTGAGCACATGCAGGAGAGATAAATGAATGGGTAAAGACCTAAGATCAAGTAAGGTATAAACTTCGCAAGAATTTATAAATAGCTTACCCGTGATCACCTCGTTTGGGTTCTCGTGATTATGACAAATCCACAACAAACGCTTCTTCCCTAATCGCTGACTTTGACTTTTCCGGGACGATCTTTTGAGTCACCGTCCCTCACGAACTAGGTTTCGCCATCGCATAATCTCGAAGCGATATGTCCTTCCTTTCCACAACTATAGCATACCTTGAACTGTCAAGGGCGTTTGACCGATATGTCCCTCTTTTCCGTGATTTGTAGCATATACGACGGGTGGTCGTTCTCCTCCCTTAGAACCGATTCTTTCACCAAGACTGTCGTCTTCACATAGTCGTTGTTAAATCTCCTTTTTAAAATCTCCTCCGACTTCGCTTCTTCATTTTCACGACTATGATTACCACCAGAGTGGTTACCATTTGTCCGTCTGCTTTTTTCCGCAGTTATCATTATTACATTGACCGCCATCTCGGTACGATCCTCGTTATGGTCCTCGTTGACCGTACTCGTTATCTCGCCTAATAATTGAGCCTCATTTACAACATCCGAATAAAGAGAAAGTTTATGAGAAATGAGATATCGACGTACGCCGGGTTTCAAACCTCTAAGAAACATCCGCGTCATACGTTCCTCATTCTCCACCAAATGAGGTGCAAACTCGATAACTCGCAAACTTTGCCTCGCATCGAGACACCGTCATGTTGTTTTGCTCTAATCGATGAACTCCACTTCCTTCATATACGATTTAACACTTTCGTGAAAGTATTTGTCATTAAATAGTCTCTCAAAGCGTCTCCCAAGACATCTTTGAGTGCGGTGGATGGGTACGCTTCACTGAGACTCCACCAAGAATCTCGCCTCGCCACGGAACATAAAGGTGGCGAATGGAACCTTCGTTCCTCCTTGCATCCCAAGACATCGAATATCTTGGTAATTTGTTTGACCCATGTTTCCGCCATGATCGGATCCGCTTTCCTTTAAATTCGTGGTCCCAACTCTTTGAATCGCTTGGTCGTGACAACCCGTGAATTGCTATCATTTCCTCCTCAGTATTTTGAACACGAGTCTCCTCGTCTGATTTTGCACGAATCGCAAAAAGCTTCTAAACATCCCCTCGCTCATCATCTCTTTCGGTGGGTGTTGTTCACGGGAGGAACATTGCCACTTGTTGCACGTTCTCCTCGTTGGTAAAGACAGGCATCTCCACGGCCTCATTTACTCCAATTGTTAATATTCTCAATCGACATTCTCAAATATCGTCATAAAACAAGGGTTAATTAAGGAAATCAATATATCACATAATATCCCTATATACTCGACCAACTAACAAATAAGCTTAGGTAGGACACACTAGTGAAGGATTTACTCGCTCTCCCTCCTAGTTCTATTCCCCGATCTCCGCCAGAGATCATATCCCTAAGCTCGATACCAACCGTGACGCCCCAAAATAGGTATACATCACCCATTCCGAGTTGTCAATACATGGTATGTAAACAACTACAACTTTATTATTACAACAAGAAAGCTGTGAGTCTAAATACAAATATTATCTTCTAGACAATATTTATACTCACATAAATCCTCATCACATTTATTGATACATTATTTTACAAAATGGTGAGGACTACTAAACAATCCTTTCTAAAACCTTCATTCCATACCCTACTGCATCGCTTATATTCTCGCCTCCCGAGAAGAATGGAACAAAAGGAAAAGGGTGAGCTCAACTAGCTCATAAAGAATATTATGACTAAGATAATATACAACAAATTATCGTTAGTCTTCAACAGGAAAAATTTAATAGAATACAATAGACAACAAATTTTCAATCAATATTCGCAATGAAATAATAATTCATTAGAAGAGTTAAGTAGAGAATGCAAACTACTATCTTCTATGTATGAATTTAAAAGTTCATCGCTCATCTTTTATCCCTGTAACAACAATCAATATACATCCGAATCAAATATTCATCTTTTGCACTACAGCCAAAGATATTCATCGATTGGTCATGTTCATTTAAACACTGCTCATCTTTGCACTACACAGCCAAAGATATTAATCGTCAGTCATGTTCATCTCAACACTGTTCATCTTTGCACTTACAAAGCCAAAGATATTCTTCAGAAATCATTCATCTTTGCACTACATGTGCCAAAGATATTCAATAATATCATCATTTAAGACCGAGGATGATGAAAAATATTTTTAAAGAACGAATCCGGTGAAACAAAATGACAAGGATTAAGGATTAAGGATTCGTACTTTTGTTTTATCCATGTCCAACAATACCCAAAAAATAATCACAAGTGGTGTAAAATTCAAGAATGATCAAAACATGGATACAATCAAAGCTAGTATCCAAAATAGATGTTTTGGACAAAAAGAAGAAATTTTTTTTTTTTGGTGAATAGTGTCAGATCACGTGAATAGTCAGTATACGTGAATAAAGCAAATATACATGAATAGTAACCAGACACCAAAAGATAGAAATTCCACAAAAAACATCTTCACGCTTCAGCTTAATAGTACTCGTGAATAGTAACTCGTGAATAGTAACTCATGAATAGTAACTCGTGAATAGTAACTCATGAATAGTAACCCCGACATGAAAAAGTTCCAAATTTGATAAAAATTTCAGATCAACATTTCAGCATAATGATATTGAAGAAATAATATCATTACGAAAAAAAATAATATCCCTTACCTCAAAGAATCAGTACTTCGGAAGGAAAGTAGGAAGTGATCTTTGAATGAAACTTATCTTGAATAAAGAACTCTCAAAGTATCTAAATACTCACAAAATACGCTCAATAATATAGAGAGAAGAGAGAAAACTTTGTTTCGTGTGATTTTCAATTCTAACTTAGCCCTCTATTTATAGGAAAATGTTAGCCGGCACCAAGCAGACTTGACTTGCACCGATGGTTTTACTCGCTACTATTGCCACCCACCACATTTGAAATAAAATTCAGCACATTTCTTCACCAACCACAAGTGGGGCCCACTCAATTCTAGAATTTTCCACCAAAATCAATTATAACCCTAATTTCCGAATCGAGACACCTCTTAAAATTCATAACAAATCATTCGTGCATTTTTAACGGTTCAAAATTTGTGGACATATACTCAACTTATGTATGTATAACATACCCAAAAATTTCCACAATCCAACGGTCGGATTAAAATTATAATCCCGCAATATATCTCAAAACCCACATTTAATTTTTAATACCTCAATCCGGTAAAATATCGATAAAACACCTCAACAATAATTTCTTCATTTATAACCACATAAATAAATCCATCATTTATATCCACATAAAATAAATATTTCTTTATCATATGAATCAATAATTAATTATTCACAAATAATATTACGTAATCACAATTATGACAACCGAGGTAGTTCCAGGAAAGAGGGGCTTTCCGATAAGGATTTCTCCTCTTGGGAGCAATTAGGTGACCAAACCTCTCCTCGATGTAACTTTCTAGACATTGCCAATAATGCTATCTAATAATATTATTTAAATAATATGAATTATTGATCCGATAATGGAGATAATGCAAAGTGACAATTATTGAACAACAATAATATAAAATATCAACGCAGCAAGAATTATTGAATCAATAAAATAAAATATTGAACAAGAATTCATCTGTAAAAATTATTGAGTAAAGGCCTTCACGTAAGGATCAATAATTCAACAATACTGCGTAATACCGTGCTATGCCATCGCATGCAACCACGCCAGACATCGTATTTTAACCACGGGTATTCCAACAAGCCTTAATCTGCAGAATAACTACTGCCAGATTATTTTTAACCAACTTATATTTGTCGTTTTCTTCATCCAATCGCTTTCAAGTTATGGGCCCACACATGGTCGCTGCAGTCGCATTTAATATTCCGACAAGATTTAATATTCCACCACCAAACGAATATTCCCAAACAAAATGAATATTTTATAACCACTGCTTATTTTGAAATATTTGCGTATTTAACCCTTAACTATCCACATTAATCAAATCAACCTTACTATTTCAAAATAATAAATAAAGGAAATTCCTTTTTATTTAAAAAATTTTGGGGTCTTCTGATTCCTCCGCATTGTCACCGCCTGATGACTACTCTCTATTGGTATTATAATTTTGTCTTTGCATTTCTCTTTTAGTGTGTTGACTCATTATATCGTTCCACTAATCGAGCCCTATTTACAACATCCGAATACAAACACGGTTTATGAGAAATAAGATGTTGACGTATCTCCCGCTTCAAACCTCTTAAAAACATTCGCGCCATTCTCTCTTCATTATCCACAGTGGGAATAAACCGTGATAACTCGCAAATTTTGCCTCAGACATTACGATTACCTGGTCATATTGTTTTGTTCCAACTTGATAAATTCCACCTCCTTCATGTGGCGTAATACTTTCGTGAAAGTATTTGTCGTTGAACGACTCCTGGAACTTCTCCCAAGATATCTTCAAGACAATGAAGTTGATTACGTTTCTCGATTACCGATTCCCACCAAGAATCCGCCTCCGCGCAACATAAAGGCGTAAAAGGAACCTTTTGCTCTCGGAGCATCCCAAGACATCAAATATCTTGTAATCTGCTTTATCCATGCTTCCGCCGTAAGTGGTTTTTGCTCTCCTTAAACTCCGGTGGTCCCAAGCTCCTTGAATTGTTTAGCGGTGACCGCCCGAGATTTTTCCGTGTTTCCACCACGTTTTGGACATGAGTCGCTCTCATTGTCAGATAAATTGCATAAAGCCTCCGAACATTCGATCATTCATCATTTGGTCGGTGTTGTTGTTGCGCATGAGGATTGTCGCCTTCCCGATGCACATTATCCTCGATTATTGATATGTGGTGAATCAACGATCGCTCAAGGCTCCATTGTTATTCTCAACATTCTCGAGATGTCATTTTTCAGACATCGCCACAAAACAAAAGGTTAATTGACATGTAACAAATTATCCCTATCTTGACCAACCAATAAAATAAAGACATAAACTTAGGTAGGTCATACTAGCGAAGGTATTCCCCGTCTCTCCCTCCTAGTACTATTCTCACATCTTAGCCAGGATCATATCCTAAGCTCGATATCAACCGTGACGCCCCAAAATTAGGTATACATCACCCATCTTGGGTCGCCACTTACATGGTATGTAATTCAAATACAACTTACTAACATAACTGTGTAGTATAATACGACATAAATCGTGAGTTTAAATACAAATATCGCTCTACTAGATATTATACAAACTCAAAAGAAGTCCTCATTATAATTATTATCACACTATTTCACGAATAGTGAGGACTACTAATGCTATCTTCAGGACCATCACTCGCTTCCCACTCGTCGTCCAAATTTATATTCTCATTTTCAAGAGAAACGGTGAAAGAAAGGGTGAGCTCAACTAGCCCAAGAAGAAATATTATGACTAAGATAATGCAAAATAAATTATCAATAGTCTTCAACAATGTTAAACCGATAAAATACAATAGACAACCGGTTAATCAGTAGCGGAATATCGCAATCCATTAAAAGAGTCAAGTAGAAAATAAAGTCTACTATCTTTTAGGTTTTAAAAGGTTTTTCATCATCGTTATATAGCCGAGACTCACTTTAATAAATATTCCACATCATCGAATCACCCCGCACTACGGCCAAGGATATTCTTTAGTATCACGACCACAATTATTCATGACACTACGGGCCAAGAATATTTGTGTATTCATTAATGGTCATGATCATGCCAACAACTGTCCATCAATGCACTACGGCCACTGTGGATTTTTACCACATTATTTGTAACATTATGGTCATGATTACACCGAATAGTCTCTGGTCATAATCATACCAAGTCCATCTATGCACTATGTGTTGAGATGACTTTAAAAAAATATAAACATGAGGATGATGACAATGATATAAGAATTCAATAAAACAAGTTCAAGAATTATTTTATCCAAGAATTATTAACGTCAAAATTATCAACATGATACTGTTTTGTAGAGTAAAATTCAAGAATGATCAGAAGAATATTTCCATGAAAAGATACTGGATGAAACGCAAATATCAAGGATATTTCACTAATTTCATGGAGTATAGAAGTCAAAGTTTTAACCAACTGGGTATAATAAAGAATGGAATAACAAAAAAATCACCACGCATGCGATGTAATCGCATGCACAAAAGTTATTCCAACGTAATAATAAAGAACGGAACTAGGTCGGTGAAATTCACACCCACTGTGATGTTCCAATGTAATAATAAAGATGGAACTGCATCCGTGTGTAAAACACACGTGATAGGATATTCCAACAGAATGATAAAGATTTTAACCAGTCCGGATGTAAAACACACGCATGTGATGTTCCAACAGTAATAATAAAAGGCGGAACCAGTCCCAGATAAAACACGCAGACAGGATGTTCCAACAAAATAATAAAGAGCGGAACCAGTCAAGGTGTAAAACACATGATGAGGATGTTCCAATGTAATAATAGAAGAATGTCACCAAGTATAGGGTAAACCACGATACAAAAGTTATTCCAACAGAATAATAAGCAATGGAATAACAACAGTTCTCTTCATGAATAAGAAAGAATAACACCCCTTACTTTTGGTAGGAGATTGAATAATCGCAGTAGCAGTAGTAACAAAATACTCTTCTTCTTCTTTCTTCTTCTCTCTATACTTTCTCTCTATAGCTTAAATGAATTAAGTAAAAAATAATGAAGCCCCAGCCTCTATTTATAGAAGATTTCTAGATTAGCACTTGCCGTGTGAAAAGGCAAGTGGCTTGACGACTAATGATGTGAAAAGAAAAAGTGGTTTGGACACCGTGAATGTGAAACGACAAGTGGTTCGGACGCTCAGTAATGTGAAACGACAAGTGGTTCGACGCTGTAATGTGAAATGACAAGTGGTTCGACGTCGGTAAAGGTAATTACTATTAACGAAGGTAAATACTATCGACGAAGGTAAATACTATTCACAAGGGTAATTACTATCGACGAAGGTAATTACTTATCGATTGAAGGTAAATACTATTCACAAAGGTAATTATTATCGACGAAGGTAATTACTTATCGACGAAGGTAAATACTATCGATTGAAGAGACTCTTAGATGATGACATATGAGCCCCCATAAAATAATCAAACTTACCACAAATCATTTTTTTTTTTCATCAATACATATTTAATCTTTCAACAATTATTAATCATTTATAATTTGTCGTCTCAATTATTGATTTAATACTATAACATATTATATGATGATAATCTTGTGACAATAATTGAATCAATAATATAAGAGATATCGATGCAAAGAATTATCAGTAGCAATAATTGAGCATAAATGAGTGACTTCTCACGTAAGCATCAATAATCAATACTGTAGTGCTACTACGCAACTAATGCCAGACATCGCATTTCTTTACCACCGGTAGTTTCAGCTTTTAACTCAGAATACCTCCGCCAATTATTTTTATAAAATATTTTTTTGTCGTTTTCTCAATCGATAATAATTACATTTTGTGGTCCACCAACGATGATTGGTATTAGTATTTAATATTCCCTAACAAAAAGAATATTCCCACCAAACGAATATTTTATAACAACTTTGCATACTTTGCAAAATTTATAAATATTACCCATAACTATAACATTATATCAAATTTATTCCATAATATTCAAAAATAATATTTATAGAAAAATTCATCTTTATTTATAAAAGTTTAGGGTCTTATATGATCAAGATCACGTATTCTTACTTTTCTATTATTCATCTAATTCTCTGTGAAATTGTCTATTATTCGACCCCAATTAAATATAACAAAAATAATTTAATTTAATTTTTATTTGATTTGAAATTGTGATTTAATGTGCAATGCCTAAAATTAAGATCATGGAATACACAGCATGCAAAAAATATGAATTTTCGTAGCAGGTGCATGCATGAATACATTAATACATATATAATTGATTGATACTCTACTCCTACCAAATAGGAGTATGTGATTTATATGATTGATAAGTTACGCTGAACCTGTGATATTAAATGTTTTCTTCTATATAATATGGTTACTGTAATTGCAAGTCATATTAGAGAGAGATAGAGAGATTGACTTAATTAATTTCGATATATAGAAACCTTTCCCAACCTAATGAGTACCATAAATAAATTCCACCCAGAAACATAGAGATATTGACTTCATTTCTAATTTTCTACATAAACCTTTTCCCACCTAAATGAGCACTACTATGTAAAAATTCCTTTTGAAAACTACTAACTAAAGGCTATCTCTCTCTCTCTCTCTCTCTCTCTCTATATATATATATATATATCATGACCATCAAAAAGGCTTCTTTTTAATGTGCGGACACTTTTTTTGGGACACCATGTAGAGACATAAGGAGGCCCCAAGATATTAGCCTTCCAACTTACGCTATATCATGTCTTAATTTATGATACTCCGAAATAGCATGCAAGATATATATTCACAAGTACTTTTTAAATAAATACTTCCACTTGATATATAGATGTGATTATTAATTATAACACACAGCATACATGATGACTTTAGCTTCACTCCTACTCCTACTCCAAAACTGATCATTAAATATATAGTCCAATCGCAACAAACAGAAAAAAAATAGTACTCTACAAATTAAGTCCTCATCATTCTGTTGGACAAGTGAACCAAAACACATATCCTCTATTTCATCATCATGCACTAAGCTTCTCTGTTCCTGATCATCCTTAGAACTTTATTATTAATTGCCCAACTTTCTCCAAGTATGGGCACATTAGTGAAATCTCCTCTAACAAAACTGCCTATTTCCTTCATTACAACCACAATCTGCGGCTTCGCCTTCGTCCTGCTCTTGTACACTGAACGAATCAGTTTTCTTTCTTCCAACACCATATTCAAGTTTAAGCCTTGTGCTAAACGCGCTCTTGGACTTGGAACATCTATTAAAGGTGCTTAAGTTATTTAATTAGATCGTTTTTTTTACAGAGCGAGATAGGTACCTGCAACCACTACCCTCTCTTGGTGTGCAACGAAAACTTCCATTGTAATTATAAATCTTTGTTAGTGATGACATATATATTAATGTTGTATTGTAATTGCACTCTAATTAACAGATAAAACTGCAGAGGATAATGAGTTGAACTACGCAGCGGATGACCGATTCGAGTTTGATCCAAATGAGTGCAGTGTTGCTCATGGAAAGTGGAAGTTTAATACTTCAATTAAACCTTTGTACACAGACAGGAGCTGCCCTTATCTTGATAGACAAGTATCTTGTGTTAAGAATGGCCGGCCGGATTCCGACTATCGTCACTGGGAGTGGCAGCCGGACGATTGTATCTTGCCAAGGTTGGGAATTAATAATTAATTAATTTCACCCGCCCCCTGATCCTTAATTACCAAATTGAGTTTCACCCCTATACATACATGCATACATTTATAGATCGATTAGTTTTTTTTTTCTTTTTGGTGTTTGACACCGATCGATCTGAAGACGTATAAGGAGGGTCCTGCCATCCTGGTATTAGAGATTTTTTAAACTAATTAAAATGCATGCATGCATATATGCATGCAGTAATCGTACTGTTTTATTGGTTATGGTTATGATGTTTTCAGTAGTACATATATATGCATGCTTGTATCATGTATGATCAGGGGCGGATCCAGCCGCGTAGGTCAGTGGGGTCAAATTTTTTCAAAAAAATTCCTTAAGAATAAAAATTGTAGCTATATGTACATACTTTTTTAAATTCATTATAATTTTCCAACACTTGACACACACACATATATATATATATTCATAATTTTCTTATGAGGAAAATACTAAAATGGTTTTTTTATTAGTATTTTTTTATTATTAAAAACTCAATGTAGTATAAATGTGACAAATTCAAAAGATTTGGATAAGGCCACACGGAGCCGCTTCATTTGCAGCATTCTTAGTCCACAGAGCTATTTTTTCCTGGCTAGCTTTGACATTGACAACAACTCCAAATATTTCATCTCCATGATCATAGTGCTCTCCAATTGTTGCTAGCAGCTAATAAGAAAAAGTAGAATAAAAGTTAAAAACTCAAGTTTCATCCTAATTGCTTTTTTCATATAAACCATTTAACCAAACATATTGCTATATGGACCTAGAAATATTGTTTGGTAAAAGGTGTGATATGTGGGTCAGGTTGTGATATATTTGGTAAAAGGTATGATATGTTGGTCTAGAGCACTCTTAGCATAACATAGGTGTGATATGATCAGGATAAAATGGGGCATATAGCATAGCACAGTTGCCCCATGCGTGATATGAAAATTCAGTGGGGGCAGGTGCCCCCCTGCCTCAGGCATAGAACCGCCCCTGTGTATGATCATGAGTAATTAACATGCATTTACGTCTGATTAATTCATTCGTCATTAGGTTTAATGCCAAAATAGCCCTTAAGAAACTACGAGGGAAGAGGCTAATGTTTGTAGGGGATTCACTGCAAAGAGGACAATGGCAATCTTTCGTTTGTCTGGTTGAGTCGATTATACCCGAAGGCCAAAAGTCCATGAAGCGAGGACGCGCTCATTCAGTCTTCAGAGCAAAGGAATATAATGCTACGGTTGAGTTCTATTGGGCTCCATTTCTAGTTGAATCAAATTCTGATCTGAAAATAATAGGAGACCCAAAGAAGAGAATAATAAGAGTAGACTCAGTTGCCAAGCATGCCAAACACTGGTTAGACGTTGATATCCTTGTTTTCAACACCTACGTTTGGTGGATGAGTGGTCTAAAAATCAAGTCTCTGTAAGTTCTTGTATTAAAATTAATACTCTCCCTCCCTCCCTCCCTCCTAATTAACCAAATTAAGGATGATATTATTATTTTGACTTTTTAAGTGATCAGCATGTGAAATTAACAGTTTTTTTTGTTTTTAATTAGCTCAGATGGGGTTCATTTGCAAATGGGGAAGAAGGTTATGAAGAACTAGATGCTCCAGTTTCGTACCGCATAGGATTGAAGACTTGGGCCAACTGGGTGGACTCCACTATTGATACTAATAAAACCAGGGTGTTCTTCACTACTATGTCTCCTACACACCAGAGGTATTTATTTATATAATTAATATTTAATTCCTGTCTCTGTCTCTGTCTCTGTCTCTTAAATTATTATTATTATAAGTTACTAATACTCACTCATATCATTCATCAGGAGCTTGGATTGGAACAATAAAGGAGGGATAAAATGCTACAACGAAACGAAACCAGTGAGGAAAAAGGGGCATTGGGGAAGTGGTTCGGACAAGCGGATAATGAAAGTTGTAGGGGATGTGGTGGAGAAGATGAAAGTCCGTGTGAGCGTGATCAACATAACACAAGTATCGGAGTACAGGGTTGATGCCCATGCTTCTGTTTACACGGAAACGCAAGGCAAATTGCTAACTCAACAACAGAAGGCCGATCCACTACACAATGCAGATTGCATACATTGGTGTTTGCCAGGAGTGCCTGATACATGGAATCAAATATTCTTTGCACATTTAATTTAATGTTGTACCAATGGAATATATATATATATATATATATATATATATATATATATATATATATATATATATATATATATTGTACCCTGCACCACTGCACAACTCATTTTTTATTCCAAGATATATGTCGATTAATTCCTTTAAATGTAATTTTTTGATACTTTTAATGCAGAATGCATACATTGGTGTTAATTTGCCTTTTATCAAAGATTATTGGCAAATAGATATTAATTAATAATATGTCACTAATATAGTATTATATATGTGATATAAATAAGTAACTGAATTTCAAAATCAATTTTTGATAGGCAATTTATGACATGTTAATAGTATATTTAGATTATAAAAAATAAATAAAAATAAA
Source organism: Panax quinquefolius (assembly GCA_020205615.1). Taxonomy (NCBI): domain Eukaryota; kingdom Viridiplantae; phylum Streptophyta; class Magnoliopsida; order Apiales; family Araliaceae; genus Panax; species Panax quinquefolius. Next base: position 146,385,139 of record CM035167.1, read on the forward strand.
ATATATCACCGTTTGAAAGTGAAGAGTCCATTTAATTTGAAGGTATGTATTTCAATAATAGAGTACTATTTATAAGTGTGTTAAATATGAAATTTATTTATTTTTTCGGAAAAATAATATTATTTCTAAGTCGTCTTGAGAAAGCATTTTTCGGCCTAGCTATTAACCATTTTATAACCCACAAACCGAACAAACAGCCCAGCCCAACCCAGCCCAGCTCACAATCATTTTTCTAGAAACTAGGGCTTGTTTTCCATTAGTAATCGTAAAATTGTCGTCAGTGATCATCTTTATTTTGCTTTTCACTTGTCGTTGATCCCTGCACGATTGATCGATCAGAAGAAACTAAAGATTCGGAAATGGCGGGAGGGAATTTCATCCGCAGAGTCGTTTCTTACGTCGTTAACGAGCTTGTTGTTGAAACCCTTGCAAATAGGTATGTATATACTCGTATATTCTCTCTCTGTTTCTCTTTTTGTATGTTATTTTATTCTTTAAGACGATTATCTGTTCTCGCTTGCTGTAAATTTTGTTCGGTGATTATAGCTTTTCTTGCCGTTGGGACTAAATGATTCCGGATGAGATTGTTCCCTTCCAGCTATGGAAGTTTGAGAAATAGCTGATTTTTTATATATATAATAAATATTTTGTATTTCTGATTGATGCGGTCATTCTTATAATGTATCCATTTTTCTATGGGTCTAAAGTAATCCGTGTAACAGAATGAAAGGGGGTTGTAGAAATTGTTATCTTACAGCATCTATGTGTGGACATTTGTAACATCTGAACTCTACATGTATATTTATCTTTTACCTGTAATGCCTAGATGCTTGTACTAAGAAACCTAGAACACAAAATATTTAGGGATTGAACCTGTTTACCTCATTTTATGTTTTTACTAGGTTGGATTGAATTGACTAATGATTTCATGATCTCATTTATTCATGTAATGACTTTAATTGGTTGAAACATGGCTGTAATTTCTCTTGGTGGACTGACCCCGGTGGTGGCTCAATTGTGATTTTGACATTAGTTTTGTTTTGCTTTTTCCTGTTATTCTCCTGACATTGTGTGTCCTTCCCTTTTTGGTCTATGCGTTGTCTAGGAAGCACGGATACAGATTAGACATGCGACACGGGACATGATGTTTTCCCTAAAAAAAGGATATGATACATTAGGGGATATGTTGAATTCAATGTATATTATTAACAAAAATAAATATTTAAATACATTTAGTTGTTAATAAAGTATGATAAAATCAAACAAAATAGTGAAGAACACTTGTACCATAAACATCTCCAAGTCTAATAACAAATAAGATTATAACATCTCTAAGAGATAACAAGATCGATAAGAGATAAGCAAGTGGTTAACTTCAAAGTTTAAGTTCAATTAAAATACTAGTACCTATGATAATGTATCTAGAAGTAAATATGTGATATATATCTTGAAGTGTCCGTGGAGTGTTGGTGTCCGAGTGTCTGACATGGATACGTCGACCTCCCAGAAGTGCCCTTGCTTCATAGGCAATAAAAGGTTAAAAGGTTACTAATTCATTTTTTATTTTATTTTTTTATGGTTGCTCAGCCCTGCATTCCAGAGATTTGCAGTGAGAACATCAAAGAGGATGGAGGATATTTCCAATATGGGTTTGTTTTATTTCCATTCAGTAGTTGTTTTCTTTCTTTTCTCCTGCTTAAGGTTCAGACTAATGTTTCTGGATAACTGTTTTTTTTCCGCAGCTGTGAAGAAGAGGCAAGAAATTGCCGAGCAAATGAAGGATATATCAAAGAACTTTGAGGTTAGATATTATTATTGATCATGATAATTTTTATCTGTTATGACTGGTCTAATCTGACTTTATTTCTTCTCTTTGCTGCAGCCTCCGAAAGGTCAGTAATGCTTGGTGTTGTGGATTGGGGTTTCCTGGGTTTATCCACCTAATAGTGATGAGAAGGAGATGCTTAGTTGATTTGTTATCCTTATTGTAAATTTTTTGGGAGATGTTTATCAAGGTTTTAAACTCTCAATAATCCAACACCATCACTTTTTGTGAAAGTATATGATACCTCTCTATGTTAAAGTGATCTTTACCTTTTAAACAAGGATTATTGTTGGTTGGATAGTTGGGAATTTTTGTGCTGTTAATACAAATATTCTGAAGTCTTTAGTGGTTACTGTATCTGATCAACAGGTTCTTGGTAAATCATTGGTTTCATCCTAGTTTTAAAGATTTTGGTTTATATTTTGTAGAATGCCCAAGTTGTATGACATAGTGCATGATCAGGATTTGCCTTTGCTTGCAAGTTTCCTGTGAATTGAGTTTTTTTGTCTTGATTTGCTTGGGAGTTTTAAGAGAATGATTAGTTGCTTTCTTGTTGAAAGCAATATGAGAAAAATGGAGAAGAAAATTGGGGATTAATTATATTAGTTTTCATTATTTCTAATTTGGCCTCATTCTTAATTATCAAGTTGAGACCTAATCAACTCTACTTTTTGTAGAGGAAACATTTAACCAGACTGAATAACCGTGTATATAGTAGAACTAAAATCTTTTATTTTTTTATTGTTAATTACGAGATGAGGATATCTTACTATTTTCGAGTTAAGTATCATTTATGTGCATATTTGTTGTGTTATGCAAGGTTTGTAATTTTACATGATTAATTACTCTCATCAAATAGATGACTAAAAGTATATTTATTTGTCCTTAAAAGAATGAAATAAAAATAAATAAAGAAAAGAGTAATTATGTTATTTAATGGAACCTATTAGTATACAAAAATAAAATTATTCGCCACTTTCTGAACCATGCAAGACCACTAAGAACTTTATTTACTCGTTTTCTTCTACTTTTGCGTTTTGCGTGTGAAATGGAGGGAGTATTTAATAATTGTTTGTTAAGTGAAAAATTAGAAAGTTAGAGAGAGAGGAGGGGAGGGGGGGGGGGGGGGGGGTTGGATGGGGGTAGTGCTGTTGAATTTTTTGCATATGTATAGATTTATTTGATGGTTAGTCAACAACTTTAATATGGGGAGCTTAATTTACATATATTACCCAAAAAAGATTGGTTAGCCTCTCCTCAACCTTGCCTACTCGCTGAAAATTGCTACAACACTTGAACAGCAGTTACAATGAACAAACAATAAGGTGGCCATAAAGCTGCAACAAGAAATCACATAAAATTCCAGATAAGAGAACAAGACTAGCAACTCGAAGCAAGATAGATATTTATTCCTTTGCATTGGAGAAGCAGAAAATTGTGTAAAATATTGCAGACCTAACTATTAAGAGCACAAAATTCATTATATGATTTATTCAGTTACTGCTAATTTTAATCTAGATCGTGAACTCATGTTGTCGTAACTATTCGTGTGTATACAACATGGGTATTTTTAGCTGCTACAGCCTATAATCCAGACTCGAAGCTCTTCCAAATATGATGATGATATTAACCTTACATTTGCATTCACAGTGGCGTCTGATGCCTCCAATACTTCAATGAAGGGATTTGCCATAGCTTCATCATGGAGCTAATTCTTATCTTGCATGCATCATTACCATATCATGTTAGATTAGCAGGATAAAGTGGAGGCTTTCACCTGCTCCAACTGCTGACAAAATTAAGCACCCATGAGTTTGAAGAAATATATTTCTGTAAAAGATCTCCCAAGTTATTGAAAAGATTGTTAGATATACCTCCTCCATTGCAAAAACACATTGGTCAATCTCACTATGTTTCGACATGTTCAGGAAAAATGGCTTTGCCCAGATAAACTTGTTGCATCTCCTCTTTCCAAATCTGCAACATCAGAGTTTACCTTCCAACATCAATAGAAAAAAAAATACAGGTAGGGAAAACATATTCATGCTATTTTGCTTGGGTCACTTGTCAATTGCTTTTGATTTCAATACGAGTTTATGACACGACGTATATTATTAAGAAGAATCTATTCAATACAGGGCACCACTTATCCTCGAAATATTTGGTACAAAAGCATTATCAACCATGTATCATTCATTGAAAGGAAAGACCAGAGTTTACAGACAACTCAATAAAATAAACGACTTAATAAACAATTATAAGATGCCTAGCATGGTCTCGAATTTAATTTAAACATTTTTCCTAGATTTAGTTTTTCAGTGATCTATTTGAGCATTTAAAGTAATCTAAATATTTTTTAGAACTTTTGTGAAGTGAGGTACAAAATACATTATATCTCTGTTCTAAAAATCCCCGCCTAGGTCCGCCTAGGCCCCGCCTAGGCGCTAGGCCCCCTCTTGGCGCCCCGCCTAGGACCTAGGCCCCCACTTGGCGCCTCTAAGCCCCTAGGTGCCTCACCTAGGCCCAAGGCGACAAAAAAATCCCTCTATAAAATTAGGCGGGTTCTAAAGTGAGAGATTTTTTATTTTAATAACTACCCAAACCAAATCTTGATATATTTATTTTTCTAATGATTACCATATTCATAATATAAGTTGTAGCATATCAAATCACAACAAGAAGTGAACAATATCAAGTCAAAATGGATAATTTTATTATAGTTGTAATTTTTTGAACTTGTACCAACTTCAAATTATATAAATGAGAATACATTTGTAATATTTAGTTTAATTCAATTTTATAATTCTTAAATTTATGTTTAGTTTCTTAAGTTTTAATATTGAATTAAATTCTTGAAATTTTAAAATTTATTATTTAATAGCAATCTTATTTATAAATAAAACTAATACGTTAAAAATTTGATTAAACTTTGAACAATTGCATGTTTGTGTTTGAACTTTGACATTAGCAATATGGATATGTGTTTGAAATTTGACATTAGCAATATGGATATGTGTTTGAACTTTAAGAAAAGGCCTTTATTATCTTTATTATAGATTGTTTTGCTTTATATTATTATTTTGTTTGGATAAATTAAGATAAAATATTAAAATTACCTTAAAATAAAAAAATCCCGCCTAGGCCCCGCCTAGGCCCCCTAGGCGCTAGGCCCCCCTCGGCCGCCCGCCTCCCGCCTAGCGCCTTTTAGAACATTGCATTATATATGAATAGAAAGCAAAGGTACACAAGTAAGATAAATAAAGCGAAAATAGAATCAAGCACTATACCGTATCACGAAATTCTAGCCGGATGTGAGGCACATTAGTCTTATGAATATCATTTCCATCTGGTCCTCTCTTGTAGTACTCCTTCCCTATCCAATGAGACTACAGACAGAGAATACCATGGCAAATATTCAAATTAATACAATCAAGCGAAAGCAACACCAGAAATTACAATCATTACTACACAAATCCCTGAAAGAGACCTATATTTCTCAGAATAAGGGGAAAAGGAAAAAAAATACCTAAAAACAAGGAAAATCTTATGTGGAAATTTAAAGTAAAAACAATAATGGAGATTAGCTAACATGTTAAAGGGTGTCATTGTTAGACAAGTGCTTGGAAGATGGACAAGATACATACCTAATTATTGCTAAACTTAGACAAAATAAACAGCATCTTAAAGATTTAATGTCTATCAATTATTTGTTACTTTAATGAAATAGAAACATGTCCACGTAAGCGATCACCCGATATACATTCTTTTTTAAGTAACCAACTCATCTAAAAACTTACGCCGTTAGAAAAAAGCCCCAACAATGTATATCAAGCTAACAACCCCCTCACGTACATTCATGGAGAGGCAAATTAAATGCATAAGCATCATCAAATATCAATATAAAGGGCAACATGCAGCAGAAAAAATTGAATATCAAACCAAGAAACCAACTCAACTAAAAGTTTAAGTAGTTAGAAAGACTCCAACAATGTATATCATGCTAACACTTTCTTCATACACTTATAATCAAATCACACAAGTTAGTCAAGTTGAAGTGGTAAACTCCAATCCTAGTTGTCAAATGATGAATTGACTGTATCATAGAATACGTGCTTTGTATATTAAAATATGGCTTCACTTTCTAATACGTTAGCGATACTGTATCCAACAGCTCCTGTATTGTATAATAGGATACATATCTAGTATCATGCAATACTTACAACTATGACTCCAATTGATTAGACCAGAAACTGTATCTTTATCGAGCTCATTGACCACCATACTCCACTAGTACAATTAGTTCTAATTTCCATATACCTGGTAGGCTCTCTAAATAAGAACATTGAAACAAAAAATTATATAGATAAAGCTAGCTTCCTCAAAAATTCTCATAATGTTCCCGTTGGAAAGATTAAATCATGCAAGAAAAATTACCAGGCAATCTAGCATCTTAAGTTCTTCTTATTCTTGTATATTTTAGTATTCTTTAGCCTGCATGCATCTGCTACAAGGTTGTTATTCTGTAAAAACTTAGTGTTGCAAGTGTTTGGCCAATAATGCAAATTTCAAACAGATCCCTCACCCCCAAATATCTTATTTTACTTCTTTTAATTTCTCACACCATACCACTGAACTTGGACACCATCAGAAATTTCAACTAGTTTCAAACAGAAAGTGGTACCTTCAGAACATGTGAGAAACCTGATTGGTAGACTGAATTGCGCGCAATCTCACATAAATCACATGAACTTAACTTCCAAACCTGTAAGAGGGAGAAGTAAATCCACATGGGGTCTAATTACTCGCTTATATGTAGTGCAAATGGAGAAGAATGGGAACGGTACTTACTGAAGCAGCTATACTGTATTCTTCCACCAGTGGCTCTTTTGTTAGATGGATTTGTAATGGGTCATCAGTGGAAAGGGAAACATTAAGCCCCCTTAGGAAAAACATAGGAAAAGGGTTTTGATGGTAGTCTAAAAATAAGGAGTTATTGCTCAAGGGAGACATAGCCAAACCAATCTGATAATCAACAAGCCATCACATACGATTTGAAGATGTCAATAATCAGGTCAATCAAGATCAACAGAAAAGAAATATTGTCTTTGTTCTCACCTGGGACAGGTAGTATAAATATTGAAGAACAGGAGATTTCCTTAAATTAATTCCATGGGCAATATTATGACAGGTAAGAAAAGTTGCAGCAAGGTGGTCAACATCACCAGCCTGAACACATAATACACCACATGAATAATGCATAAAATTTACTGCAATAAGCAAAACAAAGCTGAATTGATCTTTCCATGAATACCTCCCCAGAATGAGGGCGGAATTTGATGGTTGTCATACCCTTCGACTCACGGAGCTGTGATGAAACATTAAATAAGTCGGGATATAATGCATTTAAATCTAGGAACATAGAATAAATCTTAAATTCCCTAATTTGCAGGTGTAAATTCAATTTTGTCAAGTACTGCTACACCATGAGCTGCCCCTACTATATCCTAAGCATGTAGAGAAGGCATGATAAAATAATAATAATAAACTACTCACGAAAATAATAAAAATTTATTTAAAGTTCTATTTCCAAGGAGGACGGTGACATGTAGTAACAGGCAAACTGATAAAGATGAAAACTAAGCAGGACAACTGACTTGTGTTTGGTTCTCTTATTTTCTCAGTAACTTTATATTCCTCCTTGATTGTAGGTGATAGAATTTGATGACTCATCCCTTCCCCTTGTTTCAAATGCAAGCCAACCAGTAACCACTATCGTTCTGCCCTTTCTTATTTTCAGTTTTAAAATTTATTATTGTTTCTATTTTAGATTGAGAGAAAGAAAATCCACATATGACCATTTGCACATGGTAGCATTAGGATATCAAAATATTGTAAGGCTGTTTATACAGTACAACACACCTTGTTTAAGGTATAGAGGTTAGCATAACAATAGTACACGTAATACGAAAAGGCGGGGTTGAATATATTTGTCCATTGAGCTGGTGTCGGCATGTGTTTTGTAGGACGTCTTTCAGGCTTGCTTTCATCATCCACCAAGTCCAACCCAACAACCTATATACCAAAAATAAAGCAATATTAGATATCAAACTCAGTAATACCATACCTATGGAGAGAGAAAGGGGGGGTTGGTAGGGGGAGGATGATTGATTAGAAATGACATCATCAAACTTGCAACTAGACAGGTAACATCACAAGGAAATGTAACACAATTTGAAGGGAAGACAATTTGAAAAGGTGAAAGTTAAAAGTAACAAGTTTGACAATGAATCTCCAATTCAACAGTTACATAGTCATCAGCCATCGTTAAAAAATTCAATTGCATATATATATATATATATATGGATGGTGTATATGTGAGAGTACAGACCTGTTTTAAGAAAACATGCAACTGAGGGTGTGAATCTGGATCAACAGTAACCTCAAAAAGAGGAAGAAAGATATTGTCAAGAATGTTCTGAAATGATGTAACAATCCCCATCTCCTTGTAAATATTGTACAGTCGAGGAAGCTGGAAACCAAAGAGGAAATCCCAGGATAAGATCTAAACATTTCATATTTAATAAGTAAAAATGACGTTATGTTACATAACACAAGTTCTGAAGACTATAGTGATATCCACCCTTCTCAAAATTAGGGTAAATGACCTCAAGGTGATAATACTAAAATCTCTTTTATGACAAAAATAATGCCAACACTACGCCTTTCTTGCAAACAAAAGGGTAACTACCCGCAGTCTTAACTCACAATTACTTCAAAAACTTGGAAGTAAATTAAACCATATGCCCAAAATTTGAAGATGTAAAGTTATGGAAGGCTTCATAATTTATTCACTTATTAAAAAAGGGCCTCTAATCTTCAAGTTCTGAGACAAGGACAGAGATCAATTTTGCCTTTACTTAGCTATCGTTTATTATTGTTCAAGGAAGAATAAGAAGAAGATGAAAAGGGTGAGTGGAGGACCTTTGTCATGGCTGTAAATTGAGAAATGGGTTTGTTTAATTTGTTTGGATTAAAGAAATATTAATTGAGATTTGAAAGGGATTAAAGAAAGACAAATGCTTAGTGTGGAAGAGGGTTTGGTCGAATTGAAGGGGTGGGGTGGGAAATGGGTGGAGTGGGGCCTGAGTATCATGAAATCTTTCTTTATTTATTTGTGGTCACTTGTCTCCTCTGGCTCGCGTTGAAGAATCCTAGCACTAGCAGTAGCAGAGAGAGGGATTTTGACGACCTAAAGAGTGAAAGCAGCGAAGGAGAAAAGGGATAAAAGAGGGATTTTGTAATATTGAAGAGAAAATATAAATTCGTTCAGATGTGCTTCTGAATGGTTTAGAATTATATTTTCCACTTACCGATTAAGAGGCAAATTTTTTTTTTTACCCCAGTCACTGAAGTACCTTTTAAGAGGCATTTAGATGTAATCAAACACAACCTAGCTCTTGTTGATCAAATAAAGATCCTGATCCAATTAAATTTTTATATATCTCAGCATGTATGTATTATCTGCCAATACTTTAGTGGATTTTAAGACATTAAATAAATATGCTTGAGTTTTTATACTCGACTCGAATTTGATTAATTTTGGTTTTTCAAATATTTCTTGGTTTATATACGATGGTGGATCTAGGGATTTTACAGGGCCATCAAATTTTAGGGTCAAGAGCCTGTCACTATGGCCAAACACACAGAGCTTGGGACAACTACTAATAGCCTGCCTCAACATATTGTTGCGTCATTGACAACGCAAATTTTGGATAATGACAAGCTTGGATAGTGACAAATGATGGCTGTCCTCGTCTACTTAGGAATTGAGCATCAAGGTGAGGATAGTGGAATGCTCGGTTTAGAATCTCCAAAATCCCAAATTGCATAAGAATGATCTTGAAAAATCAAGTACACAGTAACTAGCGGCTCTGGGTAAAAATACCTACAAAACTAATAATGGAGGTTTCCAACTATGCTTTCTCCTTGATTTATCTAACCCTGTACAGTGCTGCATTATAAGTAGCGTAATAATCGAAGTTCCAATTTAGCAGCAGGACTGACATAGATCAAATAAAACCAACCTGGAATTTCTTAACCTTCCTCCCTAGCATACAAGATTCTCCCATGATTAAGAACTTGATAGAATACAAATAATGAAATAATCCTGAATGAGAGTACTACCTGGATCAACCAAACAACATTGTCACTGTACAATTCGTTATTCACTATCCAACTTGCAAGTTGGTCCCACTCACTTTGCTTTCTCCCATATATTGATATCCTGTACTCAGCCATCTGTAGTAGCAACAGCATTGACATTAGAAATGTACTTACAAACCAATTTAAATGACAAAATCAGAAAGGCGCATACAGCGCCTGAAGGAGGAAGATGGGAGGTGGAATAATTGTATTATATTCCAAAATTGGGAAACATATAACTCTACTTGAGATACCATTCACTATCATGCTACGCTCGGGTTGAAGGAATGGAATTGAAGATGGAATGGAATGAAAAATGTGTATTTTGTGATCATTCCGGTGGATAAACCATCCCCTTAATTTACATTCGCTGGGGGAGATGCTGGAATGGATGGATGTGGAAATTATACCATCCTATCACACCACCCACCACCACCAACAACCAAACAAGCACTGGATATGCTAAAAAATCATTCCATTACATTCTTTCAATTCAAACATAGCACACTGTGAAGTCATCAGATCAAACATACAGCAGTCAATAAAACATCTATGCAGAAGTTCAAAAATATATCACAAATGTTGATTGCGAAATTCTTCAGACCAACATGTAGGAGCACAAGAGTATTCAAAAAAGTATTATCATATCCAGCTCCTATGGGCTGGATTTCCTTCTATTAGTACAATGAGAATAATAAACAGACTAAAGAAAGTGGTATATTGGCAGCAATAAAGAATCCATATCATGTATATTCAATGATCATAAAATATACAAAGTTATCAATCACACACTTGATATTTACTTGCATCAAGATCTGAAAACACTTGCTGTGTCACCTCAGCAAGGAAACGACCTGCAAGAAATTGGATAATGATAGAATCATGGTCAAGACAATGATAACAAAAAGAAACAAAGTTCTAAGATCAATAAAGGTAGCACACATAATAAAGATTGTTGAGTGACAGAACTCAGAATCAATGGAAAAGAATAAGATGAGAAGCGGAATAAAACAATAGAATGAAAATTACTCAAACTACAATGGCTATCCATAGATTCAAAAATTGATATAGCTCACAAAGCAGTTGTGCTAAGATCAATGAAAAGGACATTACAGAGCAAGAGAAATTCTTTTGCAAGATTGCAACTTCAGCAGCTGTAAGTATTAATTAGAAATAAGCAGGACATACCCTGTATAAGATTATCTTGCTTCAAAAAATCTCCCTGAGCCTACTTTGACCACAGGGATTATACTTCAGATTAAACTTATCAAAACGATGAAAGGTGCTCTTGTCAGCATGAACATCTAGAAGGTCAACATTCAAGTCATACCTGTTTAAAAGAACATGAGCCGCTTTTCTTATGACAAGTCAACTAAGGGATGAACAAAGAATCAGATGTTGGTGAAGAGAATGATAACGACAATGACAACTATGTTAGTGAGGAGGCTAATATTCACTCTTAACGTGGATATTAAAGAAGAAAGTCATTACCCAGTCAAATCCAAGCTCTCAAAAACCTCTTGCAAAGTGAGATATGTTCCATCTCGAAATATTACGACCTTAATACAAGCAGAAGAAAACCAAAACATCATCAGATTTGCAATGTAATTCATCTTCAGAAAAGAACATAGCTATTAGAACAGGGATACATCTGCACTCAAGAATCTCTAGAATGACAGTTATCCATGTGGCGAGGATCCAATTTTAAATTACGTAAGAAGTAAATGTTTTGTAGCTAAAACACAAGTACAAGAAAAAAACAAATGCATTTATTAGCAAGAGTCAGCTATGCAAATCGAAAATATTACCTCACTGGGCTCCTTCCTCAACTTCGATTTAATGAACCTCAGAAGATGCTTCTGGTTCATGCATGCGGAGTGATGAACATGAGTATCAACTTTCCTGACATTGTAAAAGTCACGATGTGGTGCGCTTTTCTGAGCTAAGAATTCTCTATCCGCATTAAGCATTAAATGAAGATTGAATTTCTGGAATGGAAAAATCTGATAGAGTCAAACTATTTTTCTTAACAAACTCAAAAACAGAAACCATAAAAATGGAAAAAGAATATACCTGTTCAAGAAGAACTAGACGATGATGACATAATGTTCTGATATTTCCAGCTGCTATTACTTTAAGGATGTAATGCAGGTCAGTGAAAAAAGTTCGTTGCATCAGCAACAGGATAGAGCTTCTCCTTTGCTGGGGTAACAAAACATAGGAAACATGTATAAATAGTTGAACCATTCTAAATATGAAATAGTACACAATGTAATCTTGCCATCTTACAATCTTTATTAGCGTAAACTTGAACAACTCCATCTTCCATCTGAAAATAATGCTGCAGGAACAAAATAATTTGTCATTCAGCAGAAAAGTGATCATGAACGGTAAGGTTTTGTTCAGTGATAAACAAGGATCCAACAACATTAACCAATAAGATTAATAAGGTGCAAACTCACATCAGTTTTTCTCTCAGGAGTATAATCAAATGGATTTGGGTTAGGCTTTGGTGTACTGGGATCAGATATAATTTCTTTCTCCCATGGAGCAACAACTTCCCTACACACATAACCTTCTCGCATTTCAAGGCAGACTTGAATAGTCCGGAAGACTTCCGCTTCATCAGCTGATGGTGTCTCTGTGAAATATTTCAAGGCAGATTTGAGTAAGCGCATTATCAGTTTAACACAAACAAGGAACCAATGCCTTAAGATATTTGATAGGACCTAGCTCAACAACAGAATGCATTTGATGTTGGACCTTTTCCAGCACTATCCTATTCCCCTACTTCAGGGTAAAAGCCCAGAATGAAGAAAACCCTCAAACACAAGGTTAATTATTTGTCAATATGAGAGAAAGGAACAATTAAAGAGATTGGAGGGAAGAGGAGAGTGATTACCACTTGGGGAAATTTTAAGTCGAACAAAAGTTTCTTGCTCTGGCTCTTTTCTAAGAATATCAGCTGCTACAGGGTCAGGTTGCACCCCATGCAGATCACCGGATACACTATGGGAACGAATCATGCTTGACGTGGCTATAGGTATTTGCTCCCCATTGGCATTAACGTGCTCTGGCAAATTCTGAAATAAGCTTGACTCTGGGCCCTGCTCATTGAATAGGTGATTGAGAATAATTACCACATCACTTAATTGCATTATCAATGAAACAACAAATCACACACATACCCAACACCCTTCCACAAACACACAGGTTTTCAGATTTAACTGAGCAGAAATGACACATTAATGATAAACAACTTACAGCATTTCCATTAGTATAAAGATACGTAGAGTCCAATTTAGAATTGTCAGTCATGTTATCTTGATCATCGGATCCTTCTACACTTTCGAAACCACTAGCACTAGCAACAGGAGACTTGGGAGAAGTGGGTCTAATTAAATGCCCAGCTCTCTTGGTTAAACCAGCATGCCCAGCAGATTTACCTAAAAAGAAAGAACATCTATAAGGGGGAAAAAGAAGAAAAAAATACTGAATTTTACACCAATTTAGTCTACATATATACACCAGTCCCTCTACTAACTAAAATTTCCAATCAATTACTAATACTTAATTGAGTTATCCCCGATATATGGTAATGCCAACATCATGAAAAGCAGTCGAATGGAGGGTGCAAACAGAAATTGGTCTAGTAAAGTTAACATCTTTATCATAAAAAGCATAATAATGCTCCACTGTCTGACGTAATTAAATTTAATAAGTAAAGATGATAAAAAGAAATGAAATTAAATATATTGGGAATGATACCTTCTGGAAGCGTATGCAGCCTGGGCAATCCGGGGGGAATAACGTCAACGTAGAGGGGACCGTTGGCATCACCGGCGCCGGCAATCGTGGTGACGTCCGGCATAGAAATCGACGCACTGCGGTAGTAGCCGTTATTCCCCTTTCGGCTGGCGTTGTTCCGACGCACTTCAAAGTCTTCTCTTTCTCTCTCCATGGTCTTGGCAAACTCCAGTAGCTGGTTTAGGGTTTTACGGTGCATGAAGTAGGCTGATACAGCAACAAACGAAGCTCCTACTAGTGCCGCCATGGCTAGATGCATAGCGTAGGCATCCATGATTCTATGCACAATTGTGAGCTAATGTGTGTGTGTATATATATATATATATATATATATATATAATTGTTGGTCGGAGCTGAAATGATAAACCCTACTGGATAGTAGCCGAGGGAAAGAGAATTATTCGGCAGGTGTGAATTAGTAGCTTCCGCATTTATAGGGAGGACAATATTCCTCTATTCGATTATGCCTTTGCCTCCCTCCCTGATTCAACTTTTTCTCTCTCTATATATCTCTATCCCTATCTATATATATTTTATTTATAAATATTATACTGTATTTCTTTAGATATATGCTTTCAGTGCTGTCTCTGTAATGTCTGCTCGATTTTCTTATTTAAGTAGTTTATTAAAAAAAATCAGTAATTACAAATTTCTAATAATCCAACTTTGGAGGTGATATTTTGTCCACATATTGTTGTTATTCTTTATTTGAGACTTATATTATTATGTTATTATAATATAATAAATTTAAGGATACATTTTAATCTCAAACGATTAGGAGTTTAAAAAAAAGAAACATATTTTTAATTAATTTTTTTTAAACAAGCTTGTTGAATCTCTAATTTTTTACTGACGGATAAATTTTAACTTGTGACCTTACCAAATTTTTTTTTAGAATAATACTAGAGACAAATTATATTTGTACAAATATTTTATAAACTGTTCATGTGATATACTTTATCTCAATATATTGTGTGGAGGCCGACGCCATATCAACAATTTATAAAATAATTTATATATATTGTATTACTTTTTTTTTAAATAATTATTTTTTGTAAATCCATGACTATTTTATATATATTTTAAATGTAACAGTTGACATTGTGATACCCATAATGAATCCATTAAAATCTTTAGATATTTGGTAAGTCCTTGTTATCTTTTTGTCATATAGTTTACGTGTAGTGATAGGATAGATTAAAAAAAATACTCCTATTTCATTTTAATAGAAGATTTTAGAAAAAACACACATATTAATAAGTACTAATGATTAATTTTATTGTGATTTTAAAACTTTATCCTTTATTATTGGTATAAACTTTTTACAAAAAGTTAAAGTTAGGTAAGTATCCTTGAAAATGAGAAACGTCTAATATTGTGAAACAAAAAATAAAGTTAAAACGTTTATTAAAATAAAATGGAGGAGTACTACTCATTTCTTTTATAATTAAAAGTTTTGTTGTAAAATTTATAAATTTTAACATATATTTTGTTTCAATTAAACTAAGAGTATATAATATTTGAAAGTGGTTCATACGAATTAGTAGTCATTAGTCCTAATAATATGATAACTTATTGTGTATAAAAGTAGAAAAAAAAAGAAAAATAAAGGATATTTTTTAATTATTTGCAACCAATCATAATTTATTTAATAATGAGAGAAGAGTATTATTTTTACATGTATTTTTTTATATTTTTACACGATTCTCTTTTTACACGAAGGTAGAATGAAAATATTAGTTCCCAATCAATACTATAAACGAACTGATAAAATTAACAATTATCTATAATAAGAAACTACAACTCTTATATATATATTATTTTTATTTTATATAAATCTAATCAATGCGATATTTGTGGGGGTAGGGTGGACTAGGGTCTATATGGGCGGAAAAAAAATTGTTAGTATGAAATTTATTTTTGAATAAATTAGTCAATTGATCAATAGAGTCCTGACACGCAGACAAAATTCTATGTATATAAATATTTTATTAATTAATTCACCAACTTATTTAGGAGAGGCGTGAAGTCCTTTTCATTATCCATCCGATGCAAAATATTTATGCGCATAAAAGTAACACATGTTAAAGAAAGGGATTTTATAAGATCATAAAAAAAACAGCACTAGTATTATTCTCCCACAAAAAGAGTCATTTTAGTAAATTTTGGGAAAATTAAAGATATATTTTTATCTCAAATATATATTTTAAAAATATAATGAGATATTAATTTAATAATATAATATTATATTAAAATTATGATGACAAATTTAAAATTATTGCGTCATTATTATACTACTATCATTAAAAATAATTTATTTTTATAAAACATAAAATTGGCAAAAAAAAACTCAGTGCCCCCATCGTGTTTTAACTATTTTCTTTTTATACTTGTTAAGGTTTGTCAACCACACATTTAAACATTATTTTTATTAATTAATATTTTGGTCTTTTGTAAGTAGGCTTAAAATATAATTAATTAATAAAAATTAATATTTTCACATGAAAAATATTGTCGCTATAAATATATAGCGACGGTAAAACCCGTCGTCGTCATAAAATTTATAACGACGATTTTTATGTAAAAATATCAAAAAAATTAGGTAAAAATATCAATTTCCTTTATTATTATTATTATTTTAAGAACAGTAAAACTAAGATGCTCTTGAGCTTCAAGGCTCTTGCCACCAGTGCCACCAGGGACGACCGTCTCTCCCTGCCTAGCCCTGGCATCAAGTTCCTTTCGTTCTTGCTCTGATGCCATCACTAATTTATTATTTTCGACTACCTATATAATTTGTTGGTATATATATATTGTTGCTGCAATTAATGAACTTGCACGCTAATGCAAAGCAGATATTTATTTAGTAATTACGCTTATATATTCATTAATTTTAATGAATATTACTAACCTTGGTTCCTTGAACAACCACACTAAGGTCTGGTCATTTGATCCTTGCAGCTAAGCCTTTTTAGGTGAGAAAAATAGCTTCAAATTTCGAGGTGCATCGGATTTTTCTGATCCAACCTTCTTGAACAGAACCAGGGCTAGTGTTCCAATAGTACTCGACTGGGCGATTGGGAATAAAACTAGTGATGAAGCTCGAGACTCTTAATGATTTTGCGTGCGAATCAAATAGTGTAAGTAAGCGAAATAAATCGCTCACAGTAAGCAGGTTTTCGTGTTGGGTGAGGAGGAGAGATGTGATTTCCCAAAATAGTATATCATCACTCATTCCGAGTTGTACAATATACGTAGATGTAAACAACTACAACTTTATTATTACAACAAGAAATCGTGAGTTTGAATACAAATATTATCTTCTGATAATATCTATACTCAAATAAATTCTCACCACATTTATTGATACATTATTTTACAAAAATGGTGAGGACTACTAAACAACTCTCTCTAACTTTCATTCCATACCCCGACTCGTCTCGCTTATATTCTCGCCTCCCGGTAAGAAAAATGGAACAAAAAGGAAAAGAGTGAACTCAATTAAATTTCAAAGAAAGTTAATATTATGACTAAGATAATATACAACAAATTATCGTTAGTCTTCAATGGGAAAAATCTAATAGAATACAATGAGCAACAAATTTTAAATCAATATTCGCAATGAAATAATAATTCATTGTAAGAGTTAAGTAGAGAATGCAAACTACTATCTTCTATGTATGAATTTAAAAGTTCATCGCTCATCTTTTATCCCATAACATCAATCAATATATATCCTGGAATCAAATATTCATCTTTGCACTACAGCCAAAGATATTCATCACTGGCCATTGTGTTCATCTAAACACTGCTCATCTTTGCTACTACTTACCAAAAGATATTCTTCAGAAATCATTCATCTTTGACTACTGGCCAAAGATATTCCATAATATCATCATTTAAGATCAAGATGATGAAAAAATATTTTTAAAGAAACGAATCCAAATTGAAACAAAATGACAAGGATTAAGGATTAAGGATTCAGACTTTGTTTTATCCACGCCCAAAAATACCTCAAAAATAATCACAATTGGTGTAAAATTCAAGAATGATCAAAAACATGGATCAATCAAAGTTTAGTATCTAGAATAAATATTTTTGACGAAAAGAAAATTTTTCATTTTTCGATGAATAGTCTACAGATTCGTGAATAAGTGTCAGATACGTGAATAGTCTTAGTATACGTGAATAAGAACTCACACCAAAAGTTCCAAATTTGATAAAAAACTTCAGATCAATATTTTAACATAATGATATTGAAGAAATAATATCATTACGGAAAAAAAAATATCCCTTACCTCGAAAGATTAAGACTTCTAAATTAAACACCTGGGATATAGGCTTATGACTTGAAACTTCAGACCGTGATAAAGAATACTCAAGTATACTCAAAATACTCACAAGAATACGCCGATAATATAGAGAGAAAATTTTTTTCACGGTGTGATTTTCAATTTAACCCAAGACCTATTTATGGAAATTGCTAGAAACAAAAAGATAAAATTTAATAAAATATTAATAAATTTATATAAATCATACATAAACTTGGAAATTTCGATTTCAAAGATATTTTTCAACACATGTGCCTACCAACCAACCACAAAAACGTTTTTGTTATTTTAAACAATTAAAACTTCCAAAAATCAATTATTTCGGAACTCCGGAACTTCAATAATTCACAATAAATAGCCCTTTTGTCAGAAAATTCGAAACTAGAGACTTTTTATAGGAAATTCAATTCTCTACAACTTTGCAGAAGAAAGTTTTTCCAAATTCCAAACAAAAATTGACCGAAATCCACAAACAGGCGATTTTACAGGCTATAATCAAATTTCAGTCAATAAATGGGGTCCACCGACATGTTTAACATGTTTTAAACATTTATTGCAACAAAAATATTCTTCCTCCTCGTATACTCATATATCCCACATTCGTTGTAAAAAATATCACAATTATTATATTATTAAAATATAATAATATATTTAAATGAATTATTTTATCAGAAAAGGATAAAATTTCAATTTTCAACAATTGTCACATTAAAAATTTTCTCCATCTATATCCACATAAAATCAATATCTTTCTCATCATATGAATCAATAATTAATTATTCACAAATAATATTACAGAATCACGATTGACAAACGTGAGCTTCCCAAGAAAGAGGGGCTTTTCAATAAGAATTTTTCCTTCATCAGTAGCAATTAGGTGACCAAACCTCTCCTTAGACAGAACTTTCTAGACATTGCCAATAATGTTATCTAATAATATTATTAGGATAATATGAATTATTGCTTCGATAATGAAAAATCTTCGTGTAATGACAATTATGAAACAACAACAATATAAAATATCAACGCAAAGAATTATTAAATCAATAAAATCTCGAATAAAGAATTATCGTAACCATTATTGAGTAAAGTGCTTTTTACGTAAGAATCAATAATTGGTGCAATACCGTAAAGCTCTTGTGTTTTAACCAATTTAGTATTTTAACAAGATAATAGCTGTGAATAACTACGTTGTTATTTTTAAACAACTTATATTTTATGCGTTTTCTTCATCCAATCGCTTTCAGTTATGGGGCCCACACATGGGTCACATGGTCATGCATTTAATATTCTCCAACGAAAGCATTTAATATTCCACGACCAAACGAATATTCCCCAACAACAATAAATATTTTATAACCACTTGCTTATTTTGAAATATTTGCGTATTTTACCCATAACTATTTACATTAATCAAATCAACCCTTACTATTTCAAAATAATAAATAGAGAAAATTAAATTTCAATAATAATAAGTTGGGGTCTTACAAGAGAAATCTACGAAGAGCACAGAATTGATTGATTGATTGAAGAGGGGAGAACGACAGGTGGGCGATTACTCCAACGACGCGTGGCAGAACCCCTAGAATCCGAAAATCGGGTTAGGATTATTGGGATTCCAAGAGCCTTCTTGTTGAGTCCCTTGAGTTGAGAGCGAGTGTCCCAAACCCTTTAGTGCTTTTAGGTAGAATATCCAAGTCTTAAGTCACCAAAAGAGTTTGAGTCCTGTGTCTGGAGAGAGGTCCAAACCCTTTAGTGCTTTTACGTGGAAAATCCAAGCCTTTAAGTCACCAAAAGGGTCCAAGTCTTGTGTCTCTAGAGAGATCCCTTTCCCAATGAAATGGAAGGGGCATTTATAGGGTTCTTCTGGAAAGTAGTCATGTGCAAGGCACACGCTTTTCGTGGGAAATTCAGAAATACCCTTTAGTCATTAGAATAATGCCCATATTACCCGCACTTCTTCTAGCCACCAATCCAATCCTCAATCAATTCCCAAAACGAGTCAGCCTCCATTTAGTCTTCGCCTCGGGACACGTGGAGGCTTCTAAAGTTCAAAGACATTTATTTCGACTTTTCCATCTTCATTCCATTAGGTTATGCGAACCCTAATTTGCACATTTAATGAGGTCGTGGAACCCTAATTGTGCATTTAATTCAATTAGGTCATGTGAACCCTAATTTTGCATTTGGGCCCACATTTGCCCCCTGCGCGAGAGTCGCATTCCCAAATAGACGATCGTGCAAGAAAATTGTAAGCCTTTAAATGATTTTGCAGGGCTCTTTCTTGGACAAATTGGGAACTTCTCCAAAAATCTTTCCATAGCTTGCCCAATATTTGTTTCCTTATTTTTTTCTGGCAATGGAAACAAAGAAATATAATCAAATATAAATAAATTTTAATCTAATAAAATCCTTCTTTTGGTAAATCAGACCTTAATTAATTTTATTTTTTTCGAAAATAAAATCAAATCTTAATCTTATGTTGGAAAATACAATCAAAGCTTTCTTTGTTTTGAAAATAAATCAAATCTTAATCTTATTTTAGAAATAAAATCAAAGTTTTCTTTGTTTGGGAAATAAATCAAATCTTTCTATATTTTGGAAATAAACCAAATCTGTGACGCCCCCAAAATAGGTATAAATCACCCATTCTGAGTTGTCAATACATGGTACAGAAACAACTACAACTTTATTATTACAACAAAGAAATCGAGAGTTTTAATACAAATATTATCTTCAGACAATATCTATACTCAAATAAATCCTCATCACATTTATTGATACATTATTTTACAAAATGGTGAGGACTACTAAACAACTCTCTCTAGAACCTTCATTCCACACCCCACTCGCATTTCATTTATATTCTCGCCTCCCGAGAAGAAAAATGGAACAAAAAGGAAAAGGGTGAGCTCAACTAGCCTTAAATAAAGAATATTATGACTAAGATAATATACAACAAATTACCGTTAGTCTTCAACAGGAAAAATCTAATAGAATACAATTGACAACAAATTTTAAATCAATATTCACGGTGAAATAATAATTCATTAGAAAAGTTAAGTAGAGAATGCAAACTACTATCTTCTATGTATGAATTTAAAAGTTCATCGCTCATCTTTTATCCTGTAACATCAATCAATATATATCCGGAATCAAATATTCATCTTTGCACTACTGAGCCAAAGATATTCATCATTGGTCATATTCATCTAAACACTGTTCATCTTTGCACTACGGGCCAAAGATATTCTTCAGAAATCATTCATCTTTTGCACTACTAAAGCCAAAGATATTCAATAATATCATCATTTAAGACCGAGGATGATGAAAAATATTTTTAAAGAAACGAATCCAAATTGAAACAAAACGACAAGGATTAAGGATTAAGGATTCGTACTTTGTTTTATCCATGTCCAAAAATACCTCAAAAATAATTATAGTGGTGTAAAATTCAAGAATGATCAAAACATGGATACAATCAAAGCTAGTATCCGAATAGATATTTTGAATAAAAGAAAATTTTTCATTTTTTCGATGAATAGTGGTCAGATTCGTGAATAAGATCAGTACACGTGAATAAGTGCCTTATACGTGAATAAGAATCAGACACCAAAAGTTTCAAATTTGTTAAAAAACTTCAGATCAATAATTCAACATAATGATATTGAAGAAATAATATCATTACGAAAAAAAATATCCCTTACCTCACAAAGACAAGATTTAAAGTTGAACCTGGATAAAGCTATGACTTGAACTTGCACCGTATAGCAATACTCAAAGTATACTCAAAATACTCACAAGAATACGCTCGATAATATAGAGAGAAAAAACTTCAGTTTCTGGTGTAATTTTCAATTCTAACCTAAACACCCTATTTATAGGAAATTGCTTAGAACACCAAAGCAGAAAATTTAATTTAATATTATTATATATATCAAAATTCCTACGCCACTCTTGAAATCTGATTTCAGCTCAATAAGCACATGCCACATTCTAGAGAAAAATAAGAAAAACATTTTTCTAATTTAAAATAATTTAAACTTCCAAAAATCAATTATTTTGAGTTTTAGAACTTCAATAATTCACAATAAATAGCCCTTTTGTCGGAAAATTCGAAACTAGGGACTTTTTATAGGAAATTCAATTTCTACAACTTTGCGTAAGAAAGTTTTTCCAAATTCCAAACAAAAATTGATGAAATCCACAAGCCAGGCGATTTTACAGTCGTAATCAAATTTCGACCAATAAATGGGGTCCACCGACATGTTTAACATGTTTTAAACATTTATTGCAACAAAAATACTCTTCCTCCTCGTATACTCATATATCCCACATTCGTTGTAAAAATATCACCATTATTATATTATTAAAATATAATAATATATTTAAATGAATTATTTTATCGAGGAAAGGATAAAATTTTAATTTTCAACAATTGTCACATTAAAATTTTCTCCATCTATATCCACATAAAATCAATATTTTCTCATCATATGAATCAATAATTAATTGTTCACAAATAATATTACTGTAATCACAATATTGACAACCTAGCGGTTCAGAGAAAGGGGGCTTTCCAATAAGAATTTCTCTCTTCTTGGCGCCGCAATTAGGTGACCAAACCTCTCCTTAGATGTAACTTTCTAGACATTGCCAATAATGTTATCTAATAATATTATTCAGATAATATGAATTATTGCTTCGATAATGAAAAAATCTTGTGTAATGACAATTATCAAACAACAAGAATATAAAATATCAACGTAGCAATTATTAAATCAATAAAATATCGAATAAAGAATTATTCGTAACCATTATTGAGTAGTGCCTTCTTCACGTAAGAATCAATAATTGGTGCAATACCGTAATGCCATCTTCATGTATTTTTTATTTATATATATATATATATATAAATATATATATAAATATATATATATATATATATATATATATATGCATATATAAATAATCTATTTTTAAAATTACCCCTTGTTGGGAATAAAACTAAATCTTCTTTATATTTAGCAAATAATATCTTTATATATTTTTATTTAGAAATGAATTCAAAGATACTTATCTTTTGGAAAATCTTCATGCATGAAGGAGTATTCATTTCAAGCGGTTGATTGGCAGAAGCAACGGGACCTCAAAGGTATGAAGGGTAATGACCCCTAGGTAGTCGAGGCTTACATGGTCGAAGCCTTACATGTTTAGAAACCTACACAATTTTTTTAAGGGGAGAAAAGAACTAATCAGAAGACCCCGAATTTTATGAAATAAAAGTATTCAATTTTTCTATTCAAGAAATGGTTAAATTGATAAAAGTTAAAGTTAAGGGTGATATATGAATTTTTTCAAAATACACAAGTGGTTATAAAATATTCATTGTTGTCGGAGAATATTCGTTTTGGTCGTGGAATATTCTTTACGTGGGGAATATTAAATACTCACGGTATAGACCATTTTTGGGTCTCTATTGTGACGCCCCCAAAATAGGTATACATCACCTATTACGAGTTGTCAATACATGATATGTAAATAACTACAACTTTATTATTACAACAAGAAAGCGTGAGTTTGAATACAAATATTATCTTCAGACAATATCTATACTCAAATAAATCCTCATCACATTTATTGATACATTATTTTACAAAATGGTGAGGACTACTAAACAATCCTTTCTAAAACCTTCATTCCAAACCCAGACTGCATTCTTTCATTATATTTCATTTGACGCCCCCAAAATAGGTATACACAACACCCATTCTCGAGTCGCCAAATACATGGTACAAAAAGCAAACTACAACTTCAATAATACAAATGTCGTGTGAAATACGACAATATATACTGTGAGTTTAAATATAATATTGTCTTCTAGACAATATCCACATGCAAATAAATCCCCATCATAATTATTGATTCATTACTTTACAAAATGGTGAGGACTACTAAACAACTCTCTAGAACCTTCATTCCATACCCCGACTAAGACTCGCTACATTCTCGCCTCCCGAGAAGAAAAATGGAACAACAAGGAAAAGGGTGAGCTCAACTAGCCCAAAGAAAGAATATTATGACTAAGATAATATACAACAAATTATCGTTAGTCTTCAACAGAGAAAATCGATAGAATACAATGTACAAACAAGTTTCGGATCAATATTCGCAATGAAATAATAATTCATAGAAGAGTTACGTAGAGAATGAAATCTACTATAATCTATGAATTTAATAAATCCATCATCAATATTTTATCCTCGTAACATCAATCAATATACATCGGAATCAAATATTCATCTTTGCACTACAGCCAAAGATATTCATCGATTGGTCGTGTTCATTTAAACACTGTTCATCTTTGCACTACTGTGCCAAAGATATTAATCAATCGGTCATGTTCATCTCAACACACTGCTCATCTTTGCACTACAGCCAAAGATATTCATCAATCGGTCATGTTCATCTCAACACTGTTCATCTTTGCACTAAAGGCCAAAGATATTCATCATCGGTCGTATTCATTTAAACACTGTTCATCTTTGCACTCTGTGCCAAAGATATTCTTCAGAAATCATTCATCTTTGACTACTGTGCCAAAGATATTCAATAATATCATCATTTAAGACTCGAGGATGATGAAAAATATTTTTAAAGAAACGAATCCGGTGAAACAAAATGACAAGGATTAAGGATTAAGGATTCAGTACTTTGTTTTATCCATGTTCAAAAATACCTCAAAAATAATCATAGTGGTGTAAAATTCAAGAATGATCAAAACATGGATACAATTCAAAGCTAGTATCCGAATAGATATTTTGGACAAAAAGAAGAAATTTTATTTTTAATTGAATAGGCCAGTATTCAGTGAATAAAGGTCGATACGTGAATAAATCTAGTATATCGTGAATAAGAATCTCAGGACACCAAAAGATAGAAATTTCAAAAAAACATCTTCACGCTTCGTGAATAGTACTCGTGAATAGTAACTCGTGAATAGTAACTCGTGAATAGTAACTCATGAATAGTAACTCGTGAATAGTAACTCATGAATAGTAACTCATGAATAGTAATTAAGTGAATAAAGAACTCATGAATAATAAGTAACTCAGCTGATGAATAGTAATCCCGACATGAAAAAGTTCCAAATTTGATAAAAACTTCAGATCAACATTTCAAAGATAATGATATTGAAGAAATAATATCATTACAAAAAAATAATATCCCTTACCTCGAAAGAGATGAAAGATTTTAGTTGAAACAACAGGATATAAAGCTATGACTTGAACTTGCACCGTATAGCAATACTCAAAGTATACTCAAAATACTCACAAGAATACCGATAATATAGAGAGAAAACTTGATTTACGTGTGATTTTCAATTCTAACCCAAGACCCTATTTATAGGAAATGCTTAGAACACCAAAAGCGTAAAATTTAATATAATATTAATATATTTAATAAATTTCTCACGCCCATCTACACAATCTGATCTCAGCCATCAAGCACATGTTAAAGATGGCCAACAACATTTGAAAAACGTTTTCTTAAAAAACATAATTAAAACTTTCAAAAAATTAATTATTTGAAGAGCTTTGGAACTTAAATAATTCATAATAAATAGCTCTTTTATCAGAAAAATTGAAACTCGCGATTTTCCATAGGAAATTCCATTATCTACAACTTTGCGTAAGAAAGTTTTTCCAAATTCCAAGCAGAAATTGGACCGAAATCCTCAAAGCAGGCGATTTTACATTTATAATCAAATTTCGAATAATAAATGGGGTCCAACCGACATGTTTAACATGTTTTAAACATTTATTGCAACAAAAATACTCTTCCTCCTCAGATACTCATATATCCCACATTCGTTGTAAAAATATCACCGTTAATATATTATTAAAATAATATATTTAAATGAATTATTTTATCGTAAAAAGATAAAATATTAATTTTCAACAATTGTCATTTTAAAATTTTCTCCATCTATATCCACATAAAATCAATATTTTCCTCATCATATGAATCAATAATTAATTATTCACAAATAATATTACGTAATCACAATATTGACAACCAGTGCGCTTCCTCAGAAAGAGGGGCTTTCCAATAAGAATTTATTCTTCTTGGTGCAATTGATTAGGTGACCAAACCTCTCCTTAGACAGTAACTTTCTAGACATTGCCAATAATGTTATCTAATAATATTATTAGGATAATATGAATTATTGCTTCGATAATGAAAATCATCGTGTAATGACAATTATTGAAACAAATGAATATAAAATATCAACGCAGCAATTATTAACTCAATAAAATCTTCGAATAATAATTATCGTAACCATTATTGAGTAAAGGCCTTCACGTAAGAATCAATAATTGGTACAATACCGTGTCTTTCTTGTTCAACAACGCGTATTAGTGTGTTTTAACCACCGGGTATTCCAACAAGATAATCAGAATAACTACGCCGTTATTTAAAAATAACTTATATTTGTCGTTTTCTTCATCCAATCACTTTACGTTATGGGGCCCACACATGGTCATTGGTGCCGTCATTTAATATTCCCGACAAAGATTTAATATTCCACGACCAAACGAATATTCCCAAGCGATAATGAATATTTTATAACCACTTGCTTAATTTGAAATATTTGCATATTTAACCCTTAACTATCCACATTAATCAAATCAACCCTTACTATTTCAAAATAATAAATAAAGGAAATTCCTTTTATTTAAAAATTTCGAGGGTCTTACACTCGCCTCCCGAGAAAAATGGAACAAAAGGAAAAGGGTGAGCTCAACTAGCTCAAGAAAGAATATTATGACTAAGATAATATACAACAAATTATCGTTAATCTTCAACGAGGAAAAATCGATAGAATACAATAGACAACAAGTATCGGATCAATATTCGCAATGTAAACAATAATTCATAGAAGAGTTACGTAGAGAATGAATTCTACTATAATCTATGAATTTAATCCATCATCAATATTTTATCCCCGTAACATCAATCAATATTCATCTCAAATCAAATATTCATCTTTGCACTACTGGTGCCAAAGATATTCATCAATCTATTCATGTTCATCTCAACACTTCATCTTTGCACTAAAGTCCAAAGATATTCATCATCGGTCGTATTCATTTAAACACTGCTCATCTTTGCACTAAAGGCCAAAGATATTCATCGAAATCATTCATCTTTTTGACTACGGGCCAAAGATATTCAATAATATCATCATTTACTTAATCGAGGATGATGAAAAATATTTTTAAAGAAACGAATCCGGTGAAACAAAATGACAAGGATTAAGGATTAAGGATTCAGTACTTGGTTTTATCCACGCCCAAAAATACCTCAAAAATAATCATAGTGGTGTAAAATTCAAGAATGATCAAAACATGGATACAATCAAAGCTAGTATCCGGAATAGATGTTTTAGACGAAAAGAAAAATTTATATTTTGATTGAATAAGATCAAGATATCGTGAATAGTCAGATATCGTGAATAAAGGCCAGATATCGTGAATAGTAACTCAGACACCAAAAGATAGAAATTCTCAAAAATATCTTCACGCTCACGTAAATAGTACTCGTGAATAAGAACTCATGAATAATAACTCATGAATAGTAACTCGTGAATAGTAACTCATGAATAGTAACTCATGAATAGTAACTCAGACATGAAAAAGTTCCAAATTTGATAAAACTTCAGATCAACATTTCAAAGATAATGATATTGAAGAAATAATATCATTACAAAAAAATAATATCCTTTACCTCGAAAGATTAGTACTTCTAAATGAAACACAGGATATAGGCTATGACTTGAACTTGCACCGTATAGCAATACTCAAAGTATACTCAAAATACTCACAAGAATACGCCGATATATATAGAGAGAAAACTTCAGATTTCTCGGTGTGATTTTCAATTCTAACCCAAGACCTTATTTATAGGAAAATGCTTAGAACACCAAAAAGCAAAAAATTTAATAAAATAATAATATAATTAAACAAATTCAAGCCCACCTTAGACCAACTGAATTCAGCACATTTGTATCACATGTGGGATTGCAAAAACGTTTTTCTTAAATAAAACAATTAAAACTTCCAAAAATTAATTATTTGAGAACTTTGAGCTTCAATAATTCATAATAAATAGCCCTTTCATCAGAAAATTTGAATCTCATGAGTTTTTATAGGAAATTCAATTCTCTACAACTTTGCGAGAAGAAAGTTTTTCCAAATTCCAAACAGAAATCGAATGAAATCCACAAACCAGGCGATTTTACTGTGCTATAATCAAATTTTGATCCAATAATTGTGTCCACCAACACACAAAACATGTGTTAAACATTTAATGCCACAAAAATACTCTTCCTCCTCATATACTCATATATCCCACATTCATTGTAAAAATATCACCGTTAATATATTATTAAAATAATATATTTAAATAAATTATTTTATCGAGAAAAAGATAAAATATTAATTTTCAACAATTGTCATTTTAAAATTTTCTCCATCTATATCCACATAAAATCAATATTTTCCTCATCATATAAATCAATAATTAATTATTCACAAATAATATTACGTAATCACAATATTGACAACCGTGCAGGTTCAGGAAGAGGGGCTTTCCAATAAGAATTTATTCTTACTTGGCGTATGCAATTAGGTGACCAAACCTCTCCTTAGACGTAACTTTCTAGACATTGCCAATAATGTTATCTAATAATATTATTCAGATAATATGAATTATTGTTTCGATAATGAAAGATCTTGTGTAATGACAATTATCAAACAACAAAGAATATAAAATATCAACGCAGACAATTATTAACTCAATAAAATATCGAGCAATAATTATCGTAACCATTATTGAGTAGTGCCTTCTTCACGTAAGAATCAATAATTGGTGCAATCTGGTGTGCTTCTTGTTCAACAACGCGTATTAGTGTGTTTTAACCACCGGGTATTCCAACGAAGATAGCTTAAGAATAACTACGCCAAGTTATTTAAAAACAACTTATATTTGTCGTTTTCTTCATCCAATCGCTTTCGTTATGGGGCCCACACATGGGGTCTAGCTAGGTCAATTACGAATATATTCGACAAGCAGACGAATATTCCACGACCAAACGAATATTCCCAACGATAATGAATATTTTATAACCACTTGCTTATTTTGAAATATTTGCGTGATTTAACCCTTAACTATCCACATTAATCAAATCAACCCTTACTATTTCAAAATAATAAATAAAGGAAATTCCTTTTATTTAAAAAAATTTGGGTCTTACAACCTCCCTCCTTATGAAATTTCGTCCTCGAAATTGACGACGCACTGTGTGTTTCAAAAGGTGAGGATACCTCGCTTTTATTTCGTTTCCAATTCCCGTGTCATTTCCTCTATAAGCATGATTCCTCCACAAAACTTTAACTTGTGGTATAACCTTTCTTGGCGTAGGACATGCTCCTTCCTATCCAACATCTTGACAGTACCTCCTCATCACGTTAAGTCTTGGCTATCTCATCCAGGGTTCTAACTCAATAACGTGGTTGGGTCTTTCACATATTTACTAAGTATGATATGTGAAACACATTATGAACACGAGACATACTCGAGGTAACGCAAGTCTATATAGCTACATTTCCTACTCGGTCAAGAATTTGAAATGGACCAATAAATCGTGGATTGAGCTTTCCTCTCTTCCCAAATCTTGTAACTCCCTTCCATGGAGCAACTCGCAACAATACATGATCCCCTACATTAAATTCCACGTCCTTTCGATGAAGATCCGCATAACTCTTTTGTCGATCTTGTGTCGTTTGTGTACGTTGTCGAATCATTTGGATCTTTTCGGTAGTAATACGTACTAACTCGGGTCGCAACAATGTTGCTTCACCCACCTCATTCCAACATATTGGAGAACGACATTTTCGTCCATATAATGCTTCGAATGGAACCATGCCTATATTTGTTTAATAACTATTGTTGTATGAGAATTCCACCAATGGCAAGTACTTATCCTAACTTCCTTTGAAATCTAGGACACAGAGTTTTAATATATCTTCAAGAGTTTGAGTAGTCCTTTCTGATTGTCCATCCGTTTGAGGATGGTATGCCGAACTGAATCGTAAATCCGTGCCCATAGCTTTTTGCAAGCTAACCCAAAATCTTGAAGTGAATCTTGGGTCATGATCCGAAACTATGGATACTGTGCATGCCATACGACCTCACAATCTCATTCACGCATATACTAAGAAGACGTTCAAGGAATAAGTCTCCGTGATCGGCAAGAAATGAGCGGAGACTTGGTTAATCTATCAACAATAACCCAAATAGCATTGATGCCTTGAGAAACCGTAGGAAGACCCCAGAACGAAATCCATAGTAATGTGTTCCCACTTCCATTCCGGAATCTCAAGTGGTTGCAACGGACCCTTAGGTACAAGATGCTCCGCCTTTACACGTTAGCAAGTTAAACACATCGAGATAAACTTTGCAATCTCTCTCTTCATATTGTTCCACCAAAATGTATGTCGAAGATCACGATACATTTTAGTACTTCCAGGATGGATTGCAAATGGCGATTGTGTGCCTCCATCATAATCTTGTACTTCAAATCGTCAGTCGTTAGGAACACAAAGTCTAGAGTGGACTCAAGTATTCCTTCTTCATCAATTCTCGCCCTAATTGCTCCTTCAGATTTACTTTCTTATTCATACGCATCGACTCAAGATTCGGTGGCTTGAGCAACCTTAACTTTTTCTATTAAAGTTAGCTCTATCGTATACTTGACATCATCGCACTCGTTTCCGTGATATGATCTTCTACTCAACGCGTCCACTACCACGTTCGCTTTTCCAGGATGGCATGGTCGAGGAACATGTCTTTGAAATGAGTCTCCTCATGAGTTCTTGAAGCTCTTCCCACATTCCTTGCTCCATTCGAATTTTGTATCTCTACGAGTCATTTGCGTTAATGGAATAGCGATTCGAGAATATCCTTCAACGAATCTCCGATAATAACCAACTAAGCCTGAAAGCTACGATTTAGATTCATCGACTTAGGTTGCTCTCAATCGTGACTCATATCCCAATCTTGGATAAGACGTCACAATGGCACCTATCGATTTTTCTTATCGCATCGAATATGACGCCCCCTACGAGAGAGTCCGGCTTAGGTGAATCCACAAAGGAAGTCACAAGATAAAGGCTCGGTACCAAATTCTATAGTTGAATTTTTAACTCATGAAGTTCAATAGAGCCATTCGATATGAGATTTTAGAAATGAGTTTTGTACCGGGTTCAAAGTCGATACAAAATTTAATATCAAGGCTTTGGGAGTAAGCCAAGAAATTCTTCAGAAATACGTCAGGAAAAATCAATAACAACAGGAATATTATTCAAATCTGACGTGTCTTTATTCAAATCCATAACATGGACTAAGAAAATTTGACATCCGTAATAAACGAATGACTTCATGGCTTGATATGAAAATGTTTGACTACAATGGTTTGATTACTTGAATTGAATAACAAAGTTGCTTAGGAATATGAAAACTAACAACCTTACGAAAATAATCAATTTTCGGCATGATGAGTAGTTAACCTTAAAATCACATCAAAAACAAATATCTCTATAGAAATAAGGTTAAACAGTAATATGATAGTGCCAACTGAATCAAGCAAGATTTATAAGCGAGTGGATGTGATGAAAGTTTCTCTAACGGAGTTTCCACGATAGGTCAAAGTCTAATTTCTCCCGAGTCAAGTTTAAACGTTGCGTTGGCAAGTAAGAGAGATAAAAGAATGGGTAGAACCGATATCTAGTAAGGTATATACTTCGCAAGAATTTATAATTAACTAACCCGTGCTAACCGTTCGGGTTCCTTGCATTTAATGGTCACGACAAACGCTCTTCCAAGAACCGTTGACTTTGACTTTTTCGGGACATCCTTTAGAGTCACCATTCTCATTGGGACTGGGTTTTGATATCGTATAATCTCGAGCGATATGTCCTTCTTTTCCACAATTATAGCATACCTTAAAGCTGTTGTGGGCGGCCAATGATATATCCCTCTTTCCCAAGATTTGTAACATACTGACCGATGGTCTTTCTCCTCCTGGAACCGATTACTCGGAGGGTACGTCTTCACATGGTCGTTGTTGAATCTCCTCTTTTAAAATCTCCTCCCGACTCGTTTCTTCTATTTTCATGGCCACGATTACCACCGAAGTGGTTACCGCCTTTGTTCTATATTCTTTTTCTCCATTGGTTATCGTTATTCGATGATCGCTATCTTTGAGATGATCTTGGTTATGGTCCCTCGGTTGAACGTACTCGTTATCTCGCTCTAACAATCGAGAGCCCATTGACAACATCTCGAATAGAGAGAAAATTTATGAGAAATGAGATCTTGACGTATGTTGGGTTTCAAACCTCTCGAAACATCCGCGTCATCGTTCCTCATTCTCCACAAAATGAGGTGCAAACTCGATAACTCCATGAACTTCGCCTCGTCTTTGGGACACCGCCATGTTATTCTCGCTCCATTCTAATAAACTCCACTTCCTTCATATGGCGAATACTTTCGTGGAAGTACTTGTCATTGAATCTGTTTTCAAATGTCTCCCATGACATGTTGAGTGCAGCTGGATGGGTACGCTTCACAGATTCCCACCAGTAATCTGCCTCGTTACGGAACATAAAAGTAGCGAATGGAACTTTCGTTCCTCCGTGCATCCCAAGACATCTAATATCTTGGTAATTTGTTTGACCCACGTCTCGCCTTAATCGGATCCGGCTTTCCTGCATTGCGGTGGTCCCAACTCTTTGAACTCGCTTCATTTGTGACCACCCGTGAATTGCTATCATTTCCTCCTCGTATTTTGAACACGAGTCTCCTCGTCTCGATTTTGCATGAACCGCAAAAAGCTTCTAAACATCCCCTCGCTCATCATCGCTTTCGGTGGTGTTGTTCACGGGGAGGAACATTGAGAGCTCTGTTGCACGTTCTCCTCGTTGGTGAAGTACAGCATCTCCACGGTCTCATTTACTCCATTGTTAATATTCTCGGTCGACATTCTCAAATCATCGTCATAAAATAAGGGTTAATTAAGGAAATCAATATATCACATAATATCCCTATATCTCGACCAACTAACAAATAAGCTTAGGTAGGACACACTTAGCGAAGGATTTACTCGTCCTCCCTCCTAGTTCTATTCCCCGATCTCCACCAGAGATCATATCCCTAAGCTCGATACTAAGCTGTGGCGCCCCCAAAATAGGTATACATCACCTATTACGAGTTGTCAATACATGGCACGAAACAACTACAACTTTATTATTACAACAAGAAAGCTGTGAGTTTGAATACAAATATTATCTTACAGACAATATCTATACTCAAATAAATCCTCATCACATTTATTGATACATTATTTTACAAAATGGTGAGGACTACTAAACAATCTTTTCTAAAACCTTCATTCCAAACCCCGACTCGTACTCGCTTATATTCTCGCCTCCCGAGAAAAATAGAACAAAAGGAAAAGCGTGAGCTCAACTAGCTCAATAAAGAATATTATGACTAAGATAATATACAACAAATTATCGTTAGTCTTCAACAGGAAAAATCGATAGAATCTGATAGACAACAAGTATCGATCAATATTCGCAATGAAACAATAATTCATAGAAGAGTTACGTAGAGAATGAATTCTACTATAATCTATGAATTTAACAGTCCATCATCAATATTTTATCCCTGTAACATCAATCAATATTCATCTCAAATCAAATATTCATCTTTGCACTACAGGCCAAAGATATTCATCAATCGGTCATGTTCATCTCAACACCTGTTCATCTTTGCACTAAAGGCCAAAGATATTCATCAGTCGGTCATGTTCATTTAAACACCTGTTCATCTTTGCACTAAAGGCCAAAGATATTCTTCAGAAAACCATTCATCTTTCCACTACAGGCCAAAGATATTCAATAATATCATCATTTACGATCGAGGATGATGAAAAATATTTTTAAAAAGCGAATCCGGTGAAACAAAATGACAAGGATTAAGGATTAAGGATTCGTACTTGGTTTTATCCACGCCCAAAAATACCTCAAAAATAATCATAGTGGTGTAAAATTCAAGAATGATCAAAACATGGATACAATCAAAGCTAGTATCCAGAATAGATGTTTTGGACGAAAAGAAGAAATTTTATTTTTCGATTGAATAAGATCAGATATCGTGAATAGTCCGTATATCGTGAATAGTAACTCAAACACCAAAAGATAGAAATTTCACAAAAACATCTTCACGCTTACACCGTGAAAGTACTCGTGAATAGTAACTTCGTGAATAAGAACTCGCTGAATAGTAACTTCGTGAATAAGAACTCATGAATAAGTAACTCATGAATAGTAACTCTCGACATGAAAAAGTTCCAAATTTGATAAAACTTCAGATCAACATTTCAAAGATAATGATATTGAAGAAATAATATCATTACAAAAAAATAATATCCCTTACCTCGAAAGATTAGTACTTACATTCAAAACAGGATATAGGCTATGACTTGAACTTGCATCAGAGTATAGCAATACTCAAAGTATACTCAAAATACTCACAAGAATACGCTCGATAATATAGAGAGAGAAAACTTCAGTTTCTGGTGTGATTTTCAATTCTAACCTAAGCACCCTATTTATAGGAAAATGCTTAGAACACCAAAGCAAAAAATTTAATAAAATAATAATATAATTAAACAAATTCAAGCCCACCTTAGACCAACTGAATTCAGCACATTTGTATCACATGTGGGATTGCAAAAAACGTTTTTCTTAAATAAAACAATTAAAACTTCCAAAAATTAATTATTTGAGAACTTCAGAGCTTCAATAATTCATAATAAATAGCCCTTTCATCAGAAAATTCGAATCTCGCGTGTTTTTATAGGAAATTCAATTCTCTACAACTTTGCAGAAGAAAATTTTTCCAAATTCCAAAGAGAAATCGACCGAAATCCACAAACCAGGCGATTTTACTGTGCTATAATCAAATTTGATTCAATAATTGTGTCCACCAACACACAAAACATGTGTTAAACATTTAATGCCACAAAAATACTCTTCCTCCTCATATACTCATATATCCCACATTCATTGTAAAAATATCACAAGTTAATATATTATTAAAATAATATATTTAAATGAATTATTTTATCGAAAAAAAGATAAAATATTAATTTTCAACAATTGTCATTTTAAAAATTTTCTCCATCTATATCCACATAAAATCAATATTTTCCTCATCATATAAATCAATAATTAATTATTCACAAATAATATTACAGAATCACAATATTGACAAACAGCACGGTTCCGGGGAGAGGGGCTTTCCAATAAGAATTTATTCTTCTTGGCGCGCAATTAATTAGGTGACCAAACCTCTCCTTAGACAGAACTTTCTAGACATTGCCAATAATGTTATCTAATAATATTATTCAGATAATATGAATTATTGCTTCGATAATGAAAGATACTGTGTAATGACAATTATTGAAACAACAGCAATATAAAATATCAACGCAGTGAATTATTAACTCAATAAAATATCGAGCGGTAATTCATCGTAACCATTATTGAGTAGTGCCTTCACGTAAGAATCAATAATTGGTGCAATACTGGTATCTTCTTGTTCAACAACGCGCGTATTAGTGTGTTTTTAACCAAGGGTATTCCAACAAAGATAATTAGCAACAACTACGCTGTAGTTATTTAAAAACAACTTATATTTTTCGCTTTCTTCATCCAATCGCTTTTAGTTATGGGGCCCACACATGGTCGTACTGCCGTATTTAATACGAATACAAGCATTTAATATTCCACGACCAAACGAATATTCCCTACAATAATGAATATTTTATAACCACTTGCTTATTTTGAAATATTTGCGTATTTAACCCTTAACTATCCACATTAATCAAATCAACCCTTACTATTTCAAAATAATAAATAAAGGAAATTCCTTTTATTTAAAAAATTTAGGGTCTTACACCCATAATGTAATAATCATTCGGATGAAGAAAAGCGACAAAATTAAGTTTTTATAAATAACGACGTAATCTTTACCGCAATTAACATTGTTGAATACCGGTTGGTAAAAAAAGTAATACGCGGCGTTGCACTGATTACCAGATACATACACGATATTTTGAATTATTGATTCTTACGTAAGAAGGCACTACTCAATAATTGGTACAAGAATTATCGCTCAATATTTTATTTTATTGATTCAATAATTGATGCGTTGATATTTTATATTATTGTTGTTCAATAATTGTCACCGCATACAATATCTCCATTATCGATCAATAATTCATATTATTTGAATAATATTATTAGATAACATTATTGGCAATGTCTAGAAAGTTTCATCGAGGAGAGGTTTGGTCACCTAATCATGCTACACAAGAAGGAGAAATTTTATTGAAAGCCCCTCCGTCTCCGAACCGCCTGGTTGTCATTATGTGATTCTATAATATTATTTATGAATAATTAATTATTGATTTATATGACAATGAAATATTTATTTGATGTGGATATAAATGGTGGATTTATTTATGTGGTTATAAATGAAGGAATTAATGTTGAGGTATTTTATCAAGATTTTGCCGGATTCGAGGTATTAAAAGATCAAATCAAATGTTCTTACGACTTTTATTATGTGAGTTATAATTTTTAATCGACCGTTGGATCGTTGTAATTTTTGGATATGTTATACATATATAAGTTGAGTATATGTCCACAAATTTTGAACCGTTAAAAATGAACGTATGATTTGTTATGAATTTTAAGAGGTGATGATTCGTAAATTAGGTTTTGGTGGAAAATTCTAGAATTGAGTGGGCCCCACTCTTGGTTGTTGGGAAGATGGCTGATTTTTGGTGGGTGGAATAGTAGCGGTAAAGCCATCGTAAGAAAGTTAAGTCTTCTTGGCGTGCTTAACATTTTCCTATAAATAGAGGGCTAAGTTAGAATTGAAAATCACACCGTAAACATAAGCTTTCTCTCTTTCTCTCTCTAGATTATTGAGTGTAATTTGTGAGTATTTAGATACTTGGTGAGTTAATATTCATCGGTCTGCAAGTTTCCTTCAAATCATATATCCGATATCCCGTCGGAAGTGCTTGCTCTTTTGAGGTAAGTGGATAGTAAGGATCAGTAAGGATGTTATTTTCTTCTCAAATGATATTATTTCTTCAATATCATTATCTTTGAAATATTGGTTGGAACTTTTATCAAATTTGGAACTTTTTCATGCCTCTGGGGTTACTATTCATGAGTTACTATTCACGAAGTTACTATTCATGAGTTACTTATTCACGAGTTCTTATTCACGAGTACTATTCATGAAGCGTGAAGATGTTTTTGTGGAATTTCTATCTTTTGGTGTCGGTTACTATTCATGTATACCAAGACTATTCACGATACTAAGACTATTCACTTAATATTTACATTATTCATAGAAAAATGAAAAATTTTCTTTTCGTCTAAAATATCTATTCGGATACTAGCTTTGATTGTATCCATGTTTTGATCATTCTTGAATTTTACACCACTATGATTATTTTGAGGTATTTTTGGATGTATAGATTAGAGTTATGGATTTTATGAGAAAAGACTATTTTAAAAGTAACTATTTATAACTCCTGCGGTTAACTCCAAAATTGATGAAATTTTTATTGAGAGTACATCTATATAATATCAATTGTACTCTGTGAATT
This sequence comes from Panax quinquefolius, assembly GCA_020205615.1. Lineage (NCBI taxonomy): Eukaryota > Viridiplantae > Streptophyta > Magnoliopsida > Apiales > Araliaceae > Panax > Panax quinquefolius. The sequence goes on from CM035167.1 coordinate 146,423,126, forward strand.
TCGAAATTTTGGATAAAAGTACAATTTATGATAAATGTTTAAATATTCTAATTGGTTTTTGGCCATATGAAAAATAGTAAATGAATTTTTAAAATTTCGAGAAAAATATATGTTCAATATGGGACTATTTTATACTAAATCCCTTAAAAGAAATATTTTTAGAACCGATTTGGTATTTTTCATGAAAATGTTCTAGTTATGAGTAAATGAATTAAATATGTTATGTGAAGTAAGAAAATTGGAAAATATGATTTATTGGTTTTGAGAATCATATATGAGATATATGCAGATTTTTATGAGGGTTTTGGTTAATGATGATGAAATCTTATGAGTTTGGCATTTTTAGATGATTAAATGCATTAATTATTAAAGTGTAAATAATTGGATTAAATTATTTATAAGTTTGAGAAATGAGTAAAATATTATTATAATATTAATAATATTAGATTATGAGATTTCTAAGTGATTTATAACATTTGGATTAAGGTGTTATAAATATGGATATGAATTTTATTATGAAACTTTATCTTTTCGTGTCGAGGTTACTACTTACGATTATACGGGACTATGTATTTAATACGGGTACTATTCACAACAAATTGGTTTCTTCTTCCGACCAAATTATCGTTGATTTATGAATCTTACTTTTGAAATTAAAACCATGTTTTGATTATATTATTTTATATAACATTCTTATAACTCTAATGATGATATTTCTCTTCGACTTGAGTGTAAAGATGGGTAGATTATTGGTATGATCGTGACCATAGGTTCTCTTTGGCCAGTAGTGCAAAAGTTGAATTGTTGACTGGTATGATCATGACCATTGAATTTACAATTGAATATTTTTAGCTTAAGTGCAAAGGTGGATTGATCAACATGGTTATAATTATTGTTATATAACTTCTGAAATGATTATGTATTTCTTTGATATATGAATATCTTTGGCTCGTAATGCAAAGATGACCTGTTGTTGAATATCTTTAGCCTGTAGTGCAAAGATGAATTATTGATGAATATCTTTGGCTCGTAATGCAAAGATGACCTGTTGTTGAATATCTTTGCTTTGTAGTGCAAAGATGAATTATTGATGAATATCTTTGGCTCAGAATGCAAAGATGACTGTTGTTGAATATCTTTTGCTTTCAGTAGTGCAAAAAGATGAATTATTGATGAATATCTTTGGCTCGTAATGCAAAGATGACTGTTGTTGAATATCTTTAAATTGTAGTGTAAAGATGAATCTGTTGATGAATATCTTTGGCCCATGGTGCAAAGATGAATTTATTAGTATGATTATGAATGTGAAGGCTGTGATTTGGTATAACTATGATATTTGATGTTTCGTGTAAAGACAGTGATGAAAATTATCTTCATTCCGGATGAGAAGAGGAATTTAGAATCACAATTATGATTATGAGTTATTCATATGATTGTGGAAAGGAACTGCTGATTGATGTTACAGGATAAAATATTGTTGGTGGACTTTTAACGTGGAGAAGATAATAGACTTTATAGTCTATTTGACTCTTTTAATGGATTGCTTCGTTCACGCGCAACTATGGTTGAAAAGTTTTATCATCTACCATATGTTCTAAATCTCGATTCATTCTTGATGAAGACTATTGATAATTTATTTATCTTTAGTCATAATATTTCTTACTGGGCTAGTTGTGCTCACCCTTTTGTTTCACAATTCCTTTCAGGTAATAAAAGTGTAGCTGGGTCGAGCGGGGAATAGCGAGGGAATAGAGTGGTGGTCTATATGTGACGCCCCCAAAATAGGTCCATTCCATCCAACCCATTCTGAGTCGCCAAATACATGGTACAGAAATAACTACAACTTTATTATTACAACATATAAACTGTGAGTTTAAATACAGATATTGCCATCTAGACAATATCCACATGCAAATAAATCCCCATCATAATTATTGATACATTATTTTACACAAAATGGTGAGGACTACTAAACAACTCTCTCTAGAACCTTCATTCCATACCCGACTAAGTACTTTTTACATTCTCGCCTCCCCGAGAAGAAAAATGGAACAACAAGGAAAAGGGTGAGCTCAACTAGCCCGATAAAGAATATTATGACTAAGATAATATACAACAAATTATCGTTAGTCTTCAACAGGAAAATCGATAGAATACAATAGACAACAAGTTTCGAGATCAATATTCGCAATGGAAATAATAATTCATAGTAAGAGTTACGTAGAGAATGAATTCTACTATAATCTATGAATTTAACAAATCCATCATCAATATTTTATCCTCGTAACATCAATCAATATTCATCTCAAATCAAATATTCATCTTTGCACTACAGCCAAAGATATTCATCAATCGGTCATGTTCATCTCAACACTGCTCATCTTTGCACTAAAGGCCAAAGATATTCATCGATCCATCATGTTCATTTAAACACTGCTCATCTTTGCACTACAAAGCCAAAGATATTCTTCAGAAATCATTCATCTTTGCACTACAGGCCAAAGATATTCAATAATATCATCATTTACGATCGAGGATGATGAAAAATATTTTTAAAGAAAGCGAATCAAATTGAAACAAAATGACAAGGATTAAGGATTAAGGATTCAGACTTGGTTTTATCCACGCCCAAAAATACCTCAAAAATAATCATAGTGGTGTAAAATTCAAGAATGATCAAAACATGGATACAATCAAAGCTAGTATCCGAGAATAGATATTTAGGACTTAAAAGAAGGAATTTTATTTTTCTATGAATAAGATCGTGATACGTGAATAAAGGTCAGATATCGTGAATAAGGCCAGATACGTGAATAGTAACTCGACACCAAAAGATAAAATTCCACAAAACATCTTCACGCTTCATTAATAGTACTCGTGAATAAGAACTCGTGAATAAGAACTCATGAATAAGTAACTCGTGAATAGTAACTCATGAATAAGAACCCATGAATAGTAACCCCAGATACATGAAAAAGTTCTAAATTTGATAAAACTTCAGATCAACATTTCAAATTATAATGATATTCAAGAAATAATATCATTACGAAAAAAATAATATCCCTTACCTCGAAAGATTAAGTACTTCTAAATAAAAAACACCTGATATAGGCTATGACTTGAACTTGCATCAGATAGCAATACTCAAAGTATACTCAAAATACTCACAAGAATACGCCGATAATATAGAGAGAAAACTTCATTTTCGGTGTGATTTTCAATTCTAACCTAAGACCCTATTTATAGAAATCGCTGTAACACCAAAGCGTAAAATTTAATAAATTAATATATATATATATATCAAATTCATACGCCAACCTTAGAATTCAGATCCTAGCATTTCCCACATGCCACCTTCTAGAAAAGTAAGAAAAAAACGTTTTTCATAAAATAAATAATTAAAACTTTCAAAAATCAATTATTTTTGAACTTGAACTTCAATAATTCATAATAAATAGCCCTTTCATCGGAAAAATTGAATCTCATGAGTTTTATAGGAAATTCAATTCTCTACAACTTTGCAGAAGAAAGTTTTTCCTAATTCCAAATAGAAAATGACCGAAATCCACAAACAGGTGATTTTACAAGCTATAATCAAATTTCAGTCAAGAAATGGGGTCCACCGACACACAAAACATGTGTTAATCATTTAATGCAACAAAAATACTCTTCCTCCTCATATACTCATATATCCCACATTCATTATAAAAATATCACCGTTAATATATTATTAAAATAATATATTTAAATGAATTATTTTATCAGAAAAAGATAAAATATTAATTTTCAACAATTGTCATTTTAAAAATTTTCTCCATCTATATCCACATAAAATCAATATTTTCCTCATCATATAAATCAATAATTAATTATTCACAAATAATATTATGTAATCACAATATCGACAACCAGTGCGCTTCAGAAAGAGGGGCTTTCCAATAAGAATTTCTTCATCTGGCCGCAGCAATTAGATGACCATCAAACCTCTCCTTAGACGTAACTTTCTAGACATTGCCAATAATGTTATCTAATAATATTATTCAGATAATATGAATTATTGCTTCGATAATGAAAGATAATCGTGTAATGACAATTATCAAACAACAAAGAATATAAAATATCAACGCAACAATTATTAACTCAATAAAATATCGAAGCAAGAATTATCGTAACCATTATTGATTAGTGCTTTCACGTAAGAATCAATAATTGGTGCAATACCGTATCTTCTTGCTCAACAACGCAGATTAGTGTGTTTTAACCACCGGTATTCCAACAAGATAATTGAGAATAACTACGCCGTTATTTAAAAAACAACTTATATTTGTCGTTTTCTTCATCCAATCGCTCAGTTATGGAGAGCCCACACATGGTCACTATTGTCAGCATTTAATATTCCCCGACAAGACGATTTAATATTCCACGACCAAACGAATATTCCCCGACGATAATGAATATTTTATAACCACTTGCTTATTTTGAAATATTTGCATATTTAACCCTTAACTATCCACATTAATCAAATCAACCCTTCTTATTTCAAAATAATAAATAAAGGAAATTCCTTTTATTTAAAATTTTGGTCTTACAACCTCCCTCCTTATGAAATTTCGTCCCTCGAAATTGACGACGTACTGTGTGTTTGAAAAGGTGAGGATACCTCGATTTCATTTCCGTTTCCAATTCCTGTGTCATTTCCTCTATAGCATGATTCCTCCACAAAACTTTAACTTGTGGTATGACCTTTCTTGGCGTAGGACATGCTCCTTCCTATCCAACATCTTGACATGTACCTTCTCATACGTTAAGTCTTGGCTATCTCATGGGTTCTAACTCAATAACGTGGTTCGGGTCTTTCACATATTTACTGAAATACTGAGATATGTGAAACACATTATGAACACGAGACATACTTGGAGGTAACGCAAGTCTATAGCTACATTTCTACTCGATCAAGAATTTGAAATGGCCCAATAAATCATGGATCGAGCTTTCCTCTCTTCCCAAATCTTGTAACTCCCTTCCATGGAGCAACTCGCAACAATACATGATCCCCTACATTAAATTCCACGTCCTTTCGATGAAGATCCGCATAACTCTTTTGTGGATCTTGTGCCGCTTTTGTATACGTTGTCGAATCATTTGGATCTTTTCGGTAGTCATACGTTTTAACTCGGGTCCCAACAATGTTGCTTCACCCACCTCATCCCAACATATCGAGAACGACATTTTCGTCCATATAATGCTTGAATGGAACCATGCCTATATTTGTTTAATAACTATTGTTGTATGAGAATTCCACCAATGGCAAGTACTTATCCCAACTTCCTTTGAAATCTAGGACACGTAGTTTTAATATATCTTCAAGAGTTTGAGTAGTCCTTTTCGATTGTCCATCCGCTTTGAGGATGGTGGTATGCCAAATCAATCAGAAATTGCGCCCATAGCTTTCTAACCCAAAATCATGAAGTGAATCTTGGGTCACGATCTAAAACTATGGATCTTTGGCATGCCACGCAACCTCACAATCTCATTCACGTACATACGAGAAAGACGTTCAAGGAATAAGTCTCTCGTGATCCGCAAGAAATGAAAGCAGACTTGGTTAATCTATCAACAATAACCCAAATCAGCGCCTATGCCTTGAGAAACCTTGGGAAGATTAGTAATGAAATTCAGGGTAATGTGTTCCCACATCCATTTCAAAATCTCAAGTGGTTGCAACGGACCCTTTGGCACTTGATGCTCCGCCTTTACACGTTGGCAAGTTAAACATATCTAGATAAACTTTGCAATCTCTCTCTCTTCATATTGCTCCACCAAAATGTATGTCGAAGATCACGATACATTTTAGTACTTCCAGGATGGATTGCAAATGGCGATTGTGTGCCTCCATCATAATCTTGTACTTCAAATCGAGTCGTTAGAACACAAAGTCTAGAGTGGACTCAAGTATTCCTTCTTCATCAATTCTCGCTTCCTAATTGCTCCTTCTTGTACTTTTTCTTCTTACATACGCATCAGCCCGGCCTGGTGGCTTGAGCAACCTTAACTTTTTCTATTAAAGTTAGCTCTACGCGTATACTTGACATCATCGCACTCGCTTCCAAGATACATATCTTCTACTCAACGCCACGCCTACCACGCTCGCTTTTCCAGGATGGCATGGTCGTAACATGTCTTTGAAATGAGTCTCCTCTTGAGTTCTTCAAGCTCTTCCCACATTCCTTGCTCCATTCGAATTTTGTATCTCTCTACGAGTCATTTGCGTTAATGGAATAGCGATTCGAGAATATCCTTCAACGAATCTCCGATAATAACCAACTAAGCTTAGAAAGCTACGATTTCGATTCATCGACTTAGGTTGCTCTCAACCGTGACTCATATCCCAATCTTGGATAAGACGTCACAATGACACCTATCGCTTTACTATCGCATCTAATATGACGCCCCCTACAGAGAGTGCGGCTTAGGTGAATTCCACAAAGGAAGTCACAAGATAAAGGCTCGGTACCAAATTCTATAGTTGAATTTTTAACTCGAAGTTCAATAGAGCCGATTCGATATGAGATTTTAGAAATGAGTTTTGTACTGGGTTCAAAGTCGATACAAAATTTAATATCGGGCTTTGGGAGTAAGCCAAGAAATTCTTCAGAAATACGCCGGAAAAATCAATAACAACAGGAATATTATTCAAATCTGACGTGTCTTTATTCAAATCCATAACATGGACTAAGGAAATTTGACATCCGTAATGAACGAATGACTTCATGGCTTGATATGAAAATGTTTGACTACAATGGTTTGATTGCTTGAATTCGAATAACAAGTTGCTTAGGAATATGAAAACTAACAACCTTACGAAAATAATCAATTTCGGTATGATGAGTAGTTAACCTTAAAATCACATCAAAACAAATATCTCTATAGAAATAAGGTTAATGTGTAATGTGATAGTGCCAACTGAATCAAGCAAGATTTATAAACAAGTGGATGTGATGAAAGTTTCTCCTAACGGAGTTTCCACAGATAAAGTCAAAGTCTAATTTCTCCTGAGTCAAGTTTAAACATTGAATGCAAGTAAGAGAGATAAAAGAATGGGTAGAACCGATATCTAGTAAGGTATATACTTCGCAAGAATTTATAATCGACTAACCCGTACTAACTTCGTCGGGTTCCTTGCATTTTGAATGGCCATTGACAAACGCTTCTTCCAAGAACCGTTGACTTTGACTTTTCGGGACATCCTTTTGAGTCACCATTCTCATTTGGATCGGTTTCGATATCGCATAATCTCGAGCGATATGTCCTTCTTTTCCACAATTATAGCATACCTTAAACTGTTGTGGGCAGTTTGGGCTGATATGTCCCTCTTTCCCGCATTTGTAACATACGACCGGTGGTCGTTCTCCTCCCTTAAAACTAGTTGCTACTGGCGCTGACGTCTTCACATGGTCGTTGTTGAATCTCCTCTTTTTAAAATCTCCTCCCGACTCGCTTCTTCTATTTTTATGGCCACGATTACCACCAGAGTGGTTACCGCTTTGTCCGTATTCTTCTTTCTCCGCTGGTTATCGTTATTCTGATGACCGCTATCTTCTTGATATGATCCTCGGTTATGGTCCCTCGGTTGAACGTATACTCGTTATCTCGCTTCTAACAATCGAGCCTCGCTGACAACATCTGAATAGAGAGAAAATTTATGAGAAATGAGATACTGACGTATGTCGGGTTTCAAACCTCTCAGAAACATCCGCGTCATACGTTCCTCATTCTCCACCAAATGAGGTGCAAACCTGGATAACTCCGCGAACTTCGCCTCGTCATCGGGACACCGCCATGTTATTCTCGCTTTCTAGTCTAATGAACTCCACTTCCTTCATACGACGAATACTTTCGTGGAAGTACTTGTCATTGAACTGCTTTGTTTCAAACGTCTCCCATGACACGCCGAGAAAGTTTTGGATGGGTACGCTTCATGATTCCCACCGAAGTCGCCTCGCCACGGAACATAAAGGTGGCGAATGGAACTTTCTGTTTCTCCGCATCCCAAGACATCGAATATCTTGGTAATTTGTTTGACCCACGCCTCGCGCTTTAATCGGATCCAATTTTCCCTGAACTCGGTGGTCCCAACTCTTTGAATCGCTTGCGTTTGTGACCACCCGTGAATTGCTATCATTTCTCCTCAGATTTTGAACACGAAGTCTCCTCAATCGATTTTGCATTAACTCGCAAAAAGCTTCTAAACATCCCCTCGCTCATCATCCTTTCGGTGGTGTTGTTCACGGGAGGAACATTGAGAGCACGTTGCACGTTCTCCTCGTTGGTGAAGACAGCATCTCCACGGCCTCATTTACTCCATTGTTAATATTCTCATCGACATTCTCAATCATCGCCATAAAATAAGGGTTAATTAAGGAAATCAATATATCACATAATATCCCTATATATCGACCAACTAACAAATAAGCTTAGTAGGACACACTAGCGAAGGATTTACTCGTCTCTCCCTCCTAGTTCTATTCCCGATCTCCACCGGAGATCATATCCCTAAGCTCGATACCAACCGTGACGCCCCCAAAATAGGTCCATTCCATCCAACTCATTCTCGAGTCGCCAAATACATGGTACGTAAATAACTACAACTTTATTATTACAACAAATAAAGCGTGAGTTTAAATACGATATTGCCATCTAGACAATATCCACATGCAAATAAATCCCCATCATAATTATTGATACATTATTTTACAAAAATGGTGAGGACTACTAAACAACTCTCTCTAGAACCTTCATTCCATACCCCACTCAAGACTTTCGCTACATTCTCGCCTCCCGAGAAGAAAAATGGAACAACAAGGAAAAGGGTGAGCTCAACTAGCCCAAGAAAGAATATTATGACTAAGATAATATACAACAAATTATCGTTAGTCTTCAACAGGGAAAAATCGATAGAATACAATGACAACAAGTTTGGATCAATATTCGCAATGAAATAATAATTCATAGAAGAGTTACGTAGAGAATGAATTCTACTATAATCTATGAATTTAACGATCCATCATCAATATTTTATCCTCAGAACATCAATCAATATTCATCTCAAATCAAATATTCATCTTTGCACTACAGGCAAAGATATTCATCAATCTAATCATGTTCATCTCAACACTGCTCATCTTTGCACTAAAGGCCAAAGATATTCATCGATCGGTCATGTTCATTTAAACACCTATTCATCTTTGCACCACAAAGCCAAAGATATTCTTGAAATCATTCATCTTTGCACTATGTGCCAAAGATATTCAATAATATCATCATTTACGACTGAGGATGATGAAAAATATTTTTAAAGAAACGAATCCAGTGAAACAAAATGACAAGGATTAAGGATTAATGTGACGCCCCCAAAATAGGTATACATCACCCATTCTGAGTTGTCAATACATGGTACAGAAACAACTACAACTTTATTATTACAACAAGAAATCGTGAGTTTAAATACAAATATTATCTTCTAGACAATATTTATACTCAAATAAATCCTCATCACATTTATTGATACATTATTTTACACATAAATGGTGAGGACTACTAAACAATCCTTTCTAAAACCTTCATTCCATACCCCGACTGCAGCTTATATTATATTCGCCTCCCCGAGAAGAATGGAACAAAAAAGGAAAAAGGTGAGCTCAACTAGCTCAAGAAAGAATATTATGACTAAGATAATATACAACAAATTATCGTTAGTCTTCAACAGGAAAAATCGATAGAATACAATAGACAACAAGTTTCGGATCAATATTCGCAATGGAAATAATAATTCATAGAAGAGTTACGTAGAGAATGAAATCTACTATAATCTATGAATTTAACAAGTCCATCATCAATATTTTATCCTCGTAACATCAATCAATATTCATCTCAAATCAAATATTCATCTTTACTGCACTACAGCCAAAGATATTCATCAATCCATCATGTTCATCTCAACACTGCTCATCTTTGCACTACGTGCCAAAGATATTCATCATTGGTCATGTTCATTTAAACACTGCTCATCTTTGCACTAAAGCCAAAGATATTCTTCAGAAATCATTCATCTTTGCACTACGTGCCAAAGATATTCTTCAGAAATCATTCATTTGCACTACGTGCCAAAGATATTCAATAATATCATCATTTACGATCGAGGATGATGAAAAATATTTTTAAAGAAACGAATCCAAGTGAAACAAAATGACAAGGATTAAGGATTTATGATTCGTACTTTGTTTTATCCATGTCCAACAATACCTCAAAAATAATCATAGTGGTGTAAAATTCAAGAATGATCAAAACATGGATACAATCAAAGCTAGTATCCGTAATAGATATTTTGACTAAAAAGAAGAAATTTTATTTTCGGTGAATGATAGTGCCAGATATCGTGAATAGTGTCAGATCGTGAATAAGTGAATAGTATACGTGAATAAGAATCACACCAAAAGATAGAAATTCCACAAAAAACATTTTCACGCTTCGCTTAATAGTAATCGTGAATAAGATTTCGTGAATAGTAACTCGTGAATAAGTAACTCATGAATAGTAACTCATGAATAGTAACCCCGACATGAAAAAATTTCAAATTTGATAAAAACTTCAGATCAATATTTCAAAGATAATGATATTGAAGAAATAATATCATTACGAAAAAAATAATATCCCTTACCTCAAAGAATCAAGATTTTGTAGGAAAGGTCTGAAGTGATCTTTGAATGAAACTTGACTTGAACAAAGAACTCTCAAAGTATCTAAATACTCACAAAATACGCCAACAATATAGAGAGAGAGAAAACTTTGTTTCGTGTGATTTTCAATTCTAACTTAGCCTTCTATTTATAGGAAAATGTTAAACACGTAAAGCAGTAACTTGATTGACCACCACGATGGCTTTACTCGCTACTATTGCCACCCACCACATTTAAAATAAAATTCAGCACATTTCTTCACCAACCATAAGTGGGGCCCACTCAATTCTAGAATTTTCCACCAAAATCAATTATAACCCTAATTTTCTAATCGCACACCTCTTAAAATTCATAACAAATCATTCGTGCATTTTTAACGGTTCAAAATTTGTGGACATATACTCAACTTATGTATGTATAACATACCCAAAATTACTACAATCCAACTTTTTGGATTAAAAATTATAACCCCGCATATATATCTAAAAACACCCTTATTTAATTTTTAATACCTCCAACTGGTAAAAATACCGATAAAACACCTCAACAATAATTTCTTCATTTATAACCACATAAATAAATCCATCATTTATATCCACATAAAATAAATATTTCTTTATCATATGAATCAATAATTAATTATTCACAAATAATATTACGTAATCACAATTATCATGACAACCAGCCGCTCCTGTGAAAGAGGGGCTTTCCGATAAGGATTTCTCTCATTGGCGCAAGTAAATTAGGTGACCAAACTCTCCTCGATGTAACTTTCTAGACATTGCCAATAATGCTATCTAATAATATTATTCAAATAATATGAATTATTGATCCGATAATGGAGATAATAATGCGCAAATGACAATTATTGAACAACAATAATATAAAATATCAACGCAAAGAATTATTGAATCAATAAAATAAAATATTGAAAAGAATTCATGTGAAAAATTATTGAGTAGTGCCTTCACGTAAGGATCAATAATTCAACAAATTGCAATACCGTAAAGCATCGCGGCAACCACGCCAGACATCGTATTTTAACCACCGGGTATTCCAATGCGGTCTTAATTCAGAATAACTACGCCGTTATTTTTAACCAACTTATATTTGTCGCTTTCTTCATCCAATCGCTTTTCAGTTATGGGGCCTCACACATGGTCGCTGCGCCGTCGCATTTAATATTCCCGACAAAGATTTAATATTCCACTTCCACCAAACTAATATTCCCCGACAACAATGAATATTTTATAACCACTTGCTTATTTTGAAATATTTATGTATTTAACCCTTAACTATCCTCATTAATCAAATCAACCCTTACTATTTCAAAATAATAAATAAAGGAAATTCCTTTTATTTAAAAAAAAATTTGGGGTCTTACAACCTCCCTTCTTATGAAATTTCGCCCTCGAAATTGGACGACGCACCGGTGTTTCAAAAGATGAGGATACCTCGCTTTCATTTCCGCTTCCAATTCCTGTGTCATTTCCTCTATAGCATGATTCCTCCACAAAACTTTAACTTGTGGTATGACCTTTCTTGGCGTAGGACATGCTCCTTCCTATCCAAGATCTTGACAGTACCTCCTCATACGTTAAGTCTTCTGGCTATCTCGTCCCGGTTCTAACTCAATAACGTGGTTCGGGTCTTTCACATATTTATTTAAGTACGATATGTGAAACACATTATGAACACGAGACATACTGAAGGTAACGCAAGTCTATAGGCTACATTTCCTACTTCGGTCAAGAATTTGAAATGGACCAATAAATCGTGGATCGAGTTTTCCTCTCTTCCCAAATCTTGTAACTCCCCTTCCATGGAGCAAGCAACTCGCAACAATACATGATCCCCTCACATTAAATTCCACGCCCTTTCGGATGAAGATCCGCGATAACTCTTTTGTGGATCTTGTGCCGCTTTTTGTACACGCTTGTCGAATCATTTGGATCTTTTCGGTGAGTCATACGTATTTCAACGGGTCCCAACAATGTTGCTTCACCCACCTCATCCCAACATATATTGGAGAACGACATTTTCGGCCCATATAATGCTTCAATGGAGCCACACCTATACTTGCCTCGATAATCGTTGTTGTAGGAGAATTCCACCAATGGTAAATACTTATCCCAACCGCCTTGAAGTTCAGGACACGTAGTCTTAATAAATCTTCAAGAGTTTGAATAGTCCTCTCTCGATTGTCCGTCTGCTTGGGGATGGTATGTCAACTAAATCGCAAACTGCGCTCCATAGCTTTTTTGCAAGCTAACCCAAAATCTTGAAGTGAATCTTGGGTCACGATCCGAAACTATGGATACAGCATGCCATGCAACCTCACAATCTCATTTACGTATATACTAGCAAGACGCTCAAGGAATAAGTCTCCAGATCGCAAGAAGTGAGCAGACTTGGTTAATCTATCAACAATAACCCAAATAGCATTGATGCCTTGAGAAACCGTAGGAAGACCCAGAATGTAAATCCATGGTAATGTGTTCCCACTTCCATTCGGAATCTCAAGTGGTTTGCAACGGACCCTTAGGTACTAGATGCTCCGCCTTTACACGTTGACAAGTTAAACACATCGAGATAAACTTTGCAATCTCTCTCTTCATATTATTCCACCAAAATGTATGTCAAGATCACGATACATTTTAGTACTTCCGTGATGGATTGCAAATGGTGTATTGTGTGCCTCCATCATAATCTTGTACTTCAAATCGTAGTCGTTAGGAACACAAAGTCTAGAGTGGACTCAAGTATTCCTTCTTCATCAATTCTCGCCCTAATAGCTCCTTCTTGTACTTTCTTCTTCATACACGATCACCTCCGCCTGGTGGCTCGAGCAACCTTAACTTTTTTCTATTAAAGTTGGCTCTATCCGATACTTGACATCATCGCACTCTGCTCCTCAAGATATGATCTTCTACTCAACGCGCCACTACCACGCTCGCTTTTACTGTGGTGGTATGAATAGTGTGGTCGTAGTCTTTCAATAGCTCGAGCCAACGTCGCCGCCGAGATGTTGAGTTCTTTTTGAGTGAAGAAATATTTAAGGCTTTTATGATCCGAATATATCTCCACTTTCTCCCATATAGATAGTGCCTCCATATCTTTAAAATAAAACGATCACGCTAACTCTAGATCATGAGTAGGATAATTCCTCTCATACTTTTTAAGTTGTCGCGAGGCATAAGCTATGACTTTCCCACGTTGCATGAGAACACATCCTAACCCTTTGCCTCAAGCATCATTCAGAGATAACAAATCCATCCGAACCAGATGGTATTGTTGTAACAAAATGAAATAAGTCTCCTCTTAAGCTCTTGGAAACTTTTTCTCGATTCTTCGCTCCAAACGAATTTTGTATCCTTCCGAAGTTAATCGAAGTTAATGGAGTAGCGATTCGAGAAAACCCTTCCATTTAATCTCCGATAATAACCAAACTAGCCCCAAAAGCTACGTATTTCAACCACCGACTTCGGTTGCTCCCTAACTTTGTATTGCTTCAATCTTCTTCGGATCAACAGATACTCCATGTTTTGACACCACATGCCCAAGAAATGCTACTTCTCAAGCCGTAACTCGCATTTCTTCAATTTGGCATATAGTTGGTTTTCACGGGCCTTTTCGAGTACCAAATTTCAAATGGTGCTCATGATCTTCACGACTTTTGGAATATATAAGGATGTCATCAATAAAGACAACAACAACCGATCCAAATATTCCTTGAATACTTGGTTCATCATATCCATGAAAGCCGCAGGAGCATTAGTTAGTCCGAAAAGACATGACTAAGAATTCATAATGCCCATACCGAAGTTCTCAAGGCGCTTTGGAATATCCTCGTTCTAATTTTGGTGATGATATCCGTAATCTAAGATCGATTTTTGAAAAGAATTGTGCCCCTTGCAATTGGTCAAACAAGTCATCAATACGAGGTAGAGGATACCTATTCTTGATGGTGACATGGTTCAATTCCGATAGTCAATACAAAGTCGCGATACTCCCGCTCTTTCTTTTTTACAAATAAAACAGAGCACCCCAAGGAGACGTATTAGATTTAATGAAACCGATGTCCAATAATTCCTCAGAAGTTGGACCTTTAACTCCTCAAGTTCAATAGAGCCATTCGATATGGGGTTTTAGAAATGGGCTTTGTATCAAAGTTCAAGATCAATAAAGAATTCAACTTCACGCTCGGGGTAGACCGGAAGTTCTTCTAGAAATACGTCAGAAAGTCAATAACAACAGAATATTATTCAAATTTGACGTGTCTTTATTCAAATCCATAACATGGGCTAAGAAAGCTTGACATCCGCTTTTTCAATAAACGAATAGCTTTATGATTAGATATGATGACATTGATTGATTTTAATGGTTTAGTTGCTTGAATTCGCATAACAGTCAAGTTAGAATATGAAAACTAACAACCTTATTTAAAAACAATCAATTTTGGCATGATGAGTAGTTAACCAATCAATCCCTAAAATCACATCAAAAGCAAGTATCTTTAAAGAGATATAGGTTTGTAATATTCATAACGCAATCAAATTGCAAAAAAAGTGCTAAGCGTGGTAAAAATCAGAGTTTAAAAATTTACAAACCATATACCCGGATCACCCTTTATGCACAATTATTAATTAAACGAAAAGATATGAAATAAAATCATACCCTTGAAGATCCGAGCTTCCTCGTGTACAAGTTCACCTCCAATCCTTTTCGCTCAACTTGAATCCACCGGTTTGGTTTGGTTCTTCTTCGATCAACGTTAGCCACCCAAGTGTTTGGCCTCAGAGGTGATCCACCAAGGAAGAAGAAGAAAATTCAAGAAGAAGGGTGGTTGGCTAAACCCTAGTTTTTCTATCTCTATAGAAAAAGAGCGTACTCTCCAACAATTCGAATTATTACGTATGTTGAAAAAGTCAACAACCCATACCACCCATAATAAGACTCCTCTTATTTAAAGATATCAAGCAACCCACCTTAACAATTAAGGAATTGGTTTTATTTAATTAATTAAATTCTTTTAATTAATTAAGCTCCCTAATCTTATTAGGATAATTAATTAAACTCCTTTAACTAATTTTCCCTCCTAATCCTATTAGGAATAAATGAGAGTATTTTATATTAAATTAATTCCTAAACTCTTTTAGAAATTAAAATAATAATAATTGTAATAATATTAATAAGACTCTCTCTTATTAATTTATATTTAATATTTCTAAAATATTAAATAATAATATTAAGCTATTTAATTTATTCTATCACCATAGATTAAATTAAATATACATAACATATTATTACGATTATGCCATTAACTTCTTAAATAATTATTCTTCCTTTTTTATGGTGTGACCCTTTAGGTTCTCCATATTAAACCCTATTGTGAATAAATCAATTAGAATAATTTAATCTTATTTAAATAAATAAATTAAACAATTAATTTATTTAAATAAATAATATTTATTCTACAATAGGATAAGCCTCCCCAATGATCAACGACTTTCCGTATAATATAGATTTCAACATTAATCATAAAAGAACCTTTCGAGTAAATAGTTACCGCATAATTCAATCCTTCCACCATACAATGTCCCAATTAAATATAAGACATGGAATTATCACAAGTCTTATTTTATTTAATTATATGTATTTCGATCCTTAAATGCACAACTCCAAATAATGCAAATTAGAAACTCCTTTCTAATTTCATTCTCGCGCCGCCAAGGACTACTGGGTTGTCATTTATCGAATCACATAGACATTTTCTTCTTTTATTAGAAGTGGTAGATTCTTTATCGATCATACATTATCTCCATGTACAACTTATTATACCCAAGCATACCCTTTGATATACCCTAAGGGTCTTAAGGAATAAGTCAAAGTATAACTCATCATACACAAGATACTATGATGATCTCAAGTCCAAGGATCACTCAGACTACTATCACTACAGAATTCCTATCGACAGCAAGTAAAACTCCATTAGGTATTCCTTAGCGAGCCAATGCTCAAATGAACTTATTCTCTAATAAGCACCTACATACTCGCTTTTAGTGTTCCACACAAATGATCATGAGATCAATCATCCTCATCCAATGAGCAAGCAACGATGTACCAATCTATCCGGATTCACTAATCCCCAATTTAGTAATCCAACGATTGGGAACTATTTTAGTTTTAAGCTTTCTAAGAATTTAGATCTCATTAGAATGATCATCATCATTATTCTAAAAGCATTGCTTAAAACTACGGGTTTATCACATATTATAAAACAAAGATCATGTAGATAATTAAAAGCCTTTAATAAATTAATACTTTTTATTAATAAATGAATAAGATTGTTACAAAGTATATGCTTTATCATCAAACATGATGATGGCTTTGTGTGCATACTACTTTCAATCTCCCACTGCACTAAAGCCAATCGCCATGGTATCTCATACTCTTCTTCTCTAAGTGACGATTATCCCGTCGTTGGATAAGCTTTTAGTTAATGGATATGTAATGTTGTTCATGAGAGTCCACTATCTCTATAGTGATTTCCCATCTTCAATGATTCTAATAATCAAATGAAAGTGCCACAACACATGTTTAGATCCAAGATGAGACTTAGAACTATTCCTAGTTCTCAGAATGAACTTTTAATCCAAACAATCAACTTGCAGCCTTCATTTATAGCTATATACTTTGTCTTTATCACTAAACCAAAGAACTCTTTTCATTGCTTGGAACCTTTCCAATTCATCGCACCAACTGCTCAAGGTAACGCTTTACCTTAAAGTGATTTTTTTCGTCATCTTCGTCTCCGTCTCGAAAAACTTGAGTCCGTTAAGCCTCTAGTTTTAATTTAGACCCACCATGAATATGATCACATCCTTAGTGCTTTAAGTAAGAACTTTAAGATGTTTTTCACCGACTCATAGTGAACTTCTCCATAATATGACCGATCAACATCGTGTCTCGAGACATTCATTGCATACATGATCATCACTCATGCAATCTCTCTTTCGTGAGTCTGTGGGGACTATTAAGAGAGATACACTCCATAGCTCATCGACATGAGACATCTCTTGAGTTTGCCATGCTAAACGACTTTTAGCATCAAATGAATATACGCCTCGGGTTAAGTCGAGCATCCTCTTAAATCTATCTATATAGATTTATATCCCCAATTAAGATACTCTTCCAAATCATTCATGGAGGAATGTTTAGACAACTTTATCTTTATTCGATTAGTAGCATTGGTATGTCATTCCTCATCCGTAGTATATCAACATATAATACTAGAAATTTCACGACGCTCCAAATCGACCCTTTTGAGAAACTTGCTTCACTACTCGAAAGAAGTCTTACCTCATCATCAGATGTAACTCGGATCATCATCTTCTATGATGTGTACCTCATCATCATCATCCATGATGAATCCATACCTCCTAGGTATCTTTTGGTACTATTCCAGATTTACGATTCTGGCTTGTGTGGTACAATAGGTCTATCTATAGTGTTCCTCTTATTCGACTTATAGTGTTTTGTGGTTCTTGAACTCTTCAAGATCTATTATCCTCCCACTAGCCCCCTTCAATGATAAACACCTTTATCTTTGAAGGAAGCGTGTTTCGCAACAAACACCTTTTGCTAAGTAGGATTATAGAACATATACCCTAAACTTACTTTTAGGATGTCCCACAAATCAGTACATGTCAAATCTTGTCCCAAGCTTATCCTTTGAAACCTTTTCACATAAGTTGGACAAACCCTTATCTTAACATACTTAAGATTAGAATCCTCCCCGTCCATAACTTTTATGGAGTCTTAAATGGATTTTGAGGTTACCATTCAGAGAGATATGCAGCCATTTCTAGGACATGATCCTGAAGGATACCGGAATGTCAGTAAAATCATTATGGACCGCACTATGTCCAACAAGGTACGATTTTTCCTTTCAGATACATCAATCAATTATCATGTATCGATGTGTCCATTATGAGAAAACCATTTGAGATGATCTAGAAACTTATTGCACAAGTATTTATTCCTCGATCTAATCAAAGAATCTTAATACTTTGCCAATTTGTTTCACTTTTCAATTCTTTGAACCTTTCAAATAATTCACACTTGTATTTCAACAAATACACACATTCAACTCTTTGAATGATCATCTCTTTTCTTATACTAATTTGTTCAATTTGCAAAATTATTTTCACGTAAGTCAAGTATACAAAATTTATTAAGTAATATTCCGTTCTATACAAAACATTATTATTATAAATAGAACAACAATTGTTCTTAATTATAATACCAAAGATTTTATTGTCCAACAATAAAATGGAAATAATATTTTTAACAAGAATCGGAATACAATAACAACTTATCGACTTAATAGATTTTGCCTCAGTAGTATTGCTAAACTATAAGTTTCTACGGCTAATGGCAACCTTTGCTACATTTTCCACACATAGATTACTTATATTTGTTTAGCTTTCTACTCGCTTGGTCCCTTCATAAATCTATATTTATGATAACCAAAGCTCAGATCCAATACCCAAGTAGAACCTCGACTTAAAGAAAAATTTATTTCAATCATGAACAAAAATCAGATTTGTAACCAAACTTCACTAAGCTTCTTTCGTTAGCCTCTCGCAAGATGCTTTCGCAGCTTTCTTTCCAAAGGTCTGTGCTTATTGCAAAGGGAAGCAAACTCCTTTGCTATCCGTGACGCTTTTGTTCTTATTATCCTTTGTTTATGCCTTTCTATTTACCTTCTTTGAATCGCTCTTCTTCTTTCGTAAGATCCTTTGGCCCCTACCAAGAAGACATGATCTTTCTTGGTCGAAAGTGACTCTCAACATTTTTCAATATGTTAAGCAAATCACGAGGTCGATATCTAGCTTGTTCATATGAAAAATTCACAACAATTGTGAAAGGAGTCCGGAGTGAGTGCAAGATCAAATTCGCTCAACTCTCCATCCATGACAAAACCCGTTGTCCTAATCGATCAATCAAATTGATTATGTTAAGAACTTTTTGTCTGCATTATATAGTGCCATTGGCCAT
The DNA here is from genome assembly GCA_020205615.1 of Panax quinquefolius. NCBI lineage: Eukaryota > Viridiplantae > Streptophyta > Magnoliopsida > Apiales > Araliaceae > Panax > Panax quinquefolius. The sequence goes on from CM035167.1 coordinate 146,442,925, forward strand.
TCTAGATCGGAAGAGCTCCTTAGATATCTCGATATCTATCGGGCCCCACTTTCCTCACCATCAACTACTGATGTGCGTGAATATAGAGAGCATCCATAGTTTCATGCCGACGTCAAGCTCTCGTTACTCATGGATGCGAGCATGATGCATCGAGCTAATCAGTGCATCATCTCGCCACTTTCTAAAAAGTAGCAATCTCTTCCTCGAGGCATTGTCGCAACCATTGCAGGTAGGATAGGCGATTATGACATAAGATAGCTTTTCACCATGCATGAGAACTATTCTCAAATTCCTTAACCAATCCGCTTAATTCTTGGCCCGTTAATTTAGCATCTAATATGCTTCGCAGTTGATAGTATTTTAGACATTGTAAAATTTCAGAAATGAATTTGTAATTAACAACATTTTAACATACATTCTTTTTATTAATTACCAAAATAAATTAGGTCTTGTTTTAAATTGGTATCTCCCACTATTTTCTTCAAACTATATTACCTCACTTATATAGTTCGCAAAATCTAATTAAAGATTTGCTAAAGTGAGAATAAGGATCCCATTTCAAATGTATATAGCCTTGGGCACACACAACAAACTATATATAAATAAATAGGTAGACAACTTTTGTCAATTACATCAACTATGCAACTCCTTTTCTTTTTGCCTCTTAGATTATTTTGATCAAGTGGTGGCACATCCGAATCAAAATTATCCAAGTTAAGTCCGACCTAGCACTCCATATATTCAAAAAAGAAAATATCATCCTTGTGGTGACACAACAAAACAATATTGTTCAATTTTCTTTATAAGCATCAAATGTGATAAATTAACATCTTAAATACTTAATACTTGCCTTGTGGGGTGACACAACAAACTCATATTAAATATTTAATACTCTATTAATTTTATCATGCTGAAGGCGCACGCTCGATATTCCAAATATCTTTGAACGCTTAGGACTTAATATAAAAAAATTGAGGGTTTGTTATTAATTTGTCTCATCTTGTTTGTTTAGCTGCATATATATATATATATAAAATACGCTATTATATTAATGAACATGCAAGCATGTTTGCATAATATATATATAATATATATAGTATAAGCATGCATATATAGAATACTATATTCTACCTTGATTGATTATGGACTTTTATTCTAGTTCGTTCACTAGAGCCACCAAGTGAACCAAAAGGTCAAACCCTAGGGGTGCAAGAAATAATATTTAAATATAACTATTACATTTAAACCCTGCTCCATTACAAACGGTCTTTCAAGCGCCTTGTTCCTTGATCTCTAATTTTCAAAATTAATTCTAACTATTCCTATTACAAAACTATTTAAAATAAATAGAAACCTTGATCACCAAATAAGGGAAGTACATAGAGAGGAGATAGAATTTACATTAAGAAAAATTAGAGAAGACGAGGTACGCAGTAATTCCCATTTAATAAAAACCCATACATTCATGCATCCAACTAAAATAAAATCCAATCACATCGGGTCAATAAATCCATAATCAATCCCATTTATTTATTATCATACACATCACCATACGCATCAATAAATAACATTCATCTCATGAATAATAATAAACATTTAATATATATATGATATCATTTAATGGGCAAATTTAGTTAGTATAAAATCTAATTTTGAATCAAAATAAACTCCTTTATTTTAATCCAAATTTAAATCAAAATAAAACTATTTTATTTTAATTTATCCAATTTTGAATAAAATAAACTATTTTATTTTAATCAAAATTTTAATCAAAATAAACTCCTTTATTTTAATTAATTATGGAATCCAATTCCATGTATAAAAAAAAACTTTATTAAAGGAAAACATGATTATCTTTCCTATTCACAAATAAACCTTTATTTTGAATAATATGAAATCTTATTTCATATCTAAATAAACTCCTTTATTTAAGGAAATTAGGATTCTCTTTCCTATTCACAAATAAACTCTTTTATTTTGAATAATATGAAATCTTATTTCATATCTAAATAAACTCTTTATTTAAGGAAACATGGATTCTTTCCTTTCCTAAATTCACAAATAAACTCCTTTATTTAAGGAAAAATAAAATCCAATTTCAACTCCAATTAGTTATCATGGAATCCAAATTCCAACTCTAATTAGTTAATCCATTTAAAATTTAATTTTAAATTTTAAAATTAAAATAAACCTTTTTATTTTAAGATTAAAATAAACCTTTTATTTTAAAATTAAAATAAACTTTTTATTTTAAGATTAAAATAATATATATATATATATAATATTCAATTTTAAAATAAAATAAACTCTTTTTATTTTAATATTAAAATAAACTTTTATTTTAAAATTAAAATAAACATTTTATTTTAATTATAAAAATATTATATATATATATATATATATATATATATATATATATATATATATATATATATATATATATATATATATATATATATATATATATATATATAAACAAACATGATATCCTTGGTTACTTATATGCAAAAACAATTAAAATCCTGTAAAATATAAAAAAACATTATTAAGGCTCACTTTAAAAAACAATTTAGCAGCTATATTGATTTTTTTTTTTTTTTTAATAAAACCATGCATGCCATATTCTTAATAAAATAAATGATTCTTGGCTAGATAAAAAAAAACGCTGCCTTGAAATCTTGATTTCCTAGGCATTAATTCCGTGAGTTAGCTATAAAAGGTTTTATAAAAAATCAAATTAAAAAAATTTTTTAAAATTTTTTTTTTTTTTTTTTTTTTTTTTTTTAAATTTTATACAATAAAATTATGCCCAATTAAATTGTTCTAAACACATATCAATATACATATCAAATTAAAACAATTAATAATTCGTGATAAAGGTTCGGGCTCGATGCCATCGTTAGGTTTGTAATATTCAAGAACGCAATCAAATTGCATAAAAAGTGCTAAACGCGTAAAAATCGTAGTTTAAAATTTTACAAACCATATAACCCGGATCACCTTTTTATGCACAATTATTAATTAAACGAAAAAAGATAAAGAATAAAATCATACCCTTGAAGATCGAAGCTTCCTCTCGTACAAGTTCACCTCCAATCTTTTTTTTCGCTCAACTGAATCCACCGGGTTGGTTCCTTCCTTCGATCAACGTTAGCCACCCAAGTGTTTGGCCTCAGAGGTGATCCACCAAGGAAGAAGAAAATTCAAGAAGAAGGGTGTATTGGCTAAACCCTAGTTTTTCTATCTCTATAGAAAAGAGCGCATCTCCAACAATTCGAATTATTTATATGTTGAAAAAAGTCAACAACCCATACCACCCATAATAAGACCTCTTATTTATATAGTGGGCAACCCACCTTAACAATTAAGGATAAGGTTTTATTTAATTAATTAAATCTTTTAATTAAATGGCTCCCTAATCTTATTAGGGATAATTAATTAAACTCCTTTAACTAATTTTTCCTCCTAATCCTATTAGGAATAAATGAGAGTATTTATATTAAATTAATTCCTAAACTCTTTTAGAAATTAAAATAATAATAATAATTGTAATAATATTAATAAGACTCTCTTATTAATTTATATTTAATATTTCTAAAATATTAAATAATAATATTAAGCTATTTAATTTATTCTATCACCATAGATTAAATTAAATATACATAACATATTATTACGATTATGCCATTAACTTCTTAAATAATTATTCTTCCTTTTATGGTGTGACCCTTTAGGTTCTCCATATTAAACCTATTGTGAATAAATCAATTAGAATAATTTTAATCTTATTTAAATAAATAAATTAAACAATTAATTTATTTAAATAAATAATATTTATTCTACAATAGGATAAGCTCTCCTAACATCAGCACTTTCCAGATAATATAGATTTCAACATTAATCATAAAAGAACCTTTGAGTAAATAGTTACCAGATAATTCAATCCTTCCACCATACAATGTCCCAATTAAATATAAGACATGGAATTATCACAAGTCTTATTTTATTTAATTATATGTATTTCGATCCTTAAATGCACAACTCCAAATAATGCAAATTAGAAACTCCTTTCTAATTTCATTCGCTTCGCCAAGGACTACCGGGTTGTCATTTATCTAATCACATAGACATTTCTTCTTTATTGAAGTGGTAGATTCTTTATCGATCATACATTATCTCCATGTACAACTTATTATACCCAAGCATACCCTTTGATATACCCTAAGGGTCTTAAGGAATAAGTCAAAGTATAACTCATCATACACAAGATACTATGATGATCTCAAGTCCAAGGATCACTTCAGACTACTATCACTACAGAATTCCTATCGACAGCAAGTAAAACTCCATTAGGTATTCCTTAATGAGCCAATGCTCAAGTTGAACTTATTCTCTAATAAGCACCTACATACTTGCTTTTAGTGTTCCACACAAATGATCATGAGATCAATCATCCTCATCCAATGAGCAAGCAACGATGTACCAATCTATCCGGATTCACTAATCCCCAATTTAGTAATCCAACGATTGGGAACTATTTTAGTTTTAAGCTTTCTAAGAATTTAGATCTCATTAGAATGATCATCATCATTATTCTAAAAGCATTGCTTAAAACTATGGGTTTATCACATATTATAAAACAAAGATCATGTAGATAATTAAAAGCCTTTAATAAATTAATACTTTTTTTATTAATAAATGAATAAGATTATTACAAAGTATATGCTTTATCATCAAACATGATCGGGCTTTGTGCATACTACTTTCGCTGTCGTCTTCACATAGTCGTTATTAAATCTCCTCTTTTAAAATCTCCTCCTAACTTCGCTTTTCATTTTCATGGCTATGATTACCACCGAGTGGTTACCATTTTGTCGTCTCTTTCTTTCTCCATGAGTTATCATTATTCATTGATCGCTATCTCGAGTACGATCCTCGGTTATGGTCCTCGGTTGACCGTATACTCGTTATCTCGCTTCTAATAATTGAGCCCATTTACAACATCCGAATAAAGAGAAAGTTTATGAGAAATGAGATCTTCGACGTATCGCCGGGTTTCAAACCTCTAAGAAACATCCGCCATCATCGTTCCTCATTCTCCACCAAATGAGGTGCAAACACGGATAACTCGCAAACTTTGCCTCGCATCTTGAGACACCGCCATGTTGTTTTGCTCTAATCGATGAACTCCACTTCCTTCATACGACGAACACTTTCGTGAAAGTATTTGTCATTAAATAGTCTCAAACGTCTCCCAAGACATGCCGAAAAGTGTTTGGATGGTACGCGCTACTGACTCCCACCCGAAGAGTCCGCTCGCCACGGAATATAAAGGTGGCGAATGGAACCTCTCGTTCTCCGTGCATCCCAAAACATCGAATATCTTGGTAATTTGTTTGACCCATGCTTCCGCCCATGATCGGATCTCGCTTTCCTTAAATTTCGTGGTCCCAACTCTTTGAAGCGCTTGCATTTCGTGATAACCCGTGAATTGCTATCATTTCTCCTCGTATTTTGAACACGAGTCTCCTCGTCTCGATTTTTGCATGAATCGCAAAAACTTCTAAACATCCCCTCGTTCATCATCTCGCTCCATGGTGGTGTTGTTCACGGGAGGAACATTGCCACACTGTTGTTCTCTCTCCTCGTTGGTAAGTACAGCATCTCCACGGCCTCATTTACTCCATTGTTAATATTCTCATTCGACATTCTCAAACACCGCCATAAAACAAGGGTTAATTAAGGAAATCAATATATCACATAATATCCCTATATCTTGACTAACTAACAAATAAGCTTAGGTAGGACACACTAGCGAAGGATTTACCTGCTCTCCCTCCTAGTTCTATTCCCGATCTCCGCCAGAGATCATATCCTAAGCTCGATACCAACCGTGACGCCCCCAAAATAGGTATACATCACCCATTCGAGTTGTCAATACATGGTACGTAAACAACTACAACTTTATTATTACAACAAGAAATCGTGAGTTTAAATACAAATATTATCTTCAGATAATATTTATACTCAAATAAATCCTCATCACATTTATTGATACATTATTTTACATAAATGGTGAGGACTACTAAACAATCCTTTCTAAAACCTTCATTCCATACCCCTACTCGTTGCTTCGCTTATATTCTCGCCTCCCGAGAAGAATGGAACAAAAAGGAAAAGGGTGAGCTCAACTAGCTCAAGAAAGAATATTATGACTAAGATAATATACAACAAATTATCGTTAGTCTTCAACAGGGAAAAAATCGATAGAATACAATAGACAACAAGTTTTAGGATCAATATTCGCAATGGAAATAATAATTCATGTAAGAGTTACGTAGAGAATGAAATCTACTATAATCTATGAATTTAAAAGTCCATCATCAATATTTTATCCCAGTAACATCAATCAATATTCATCTCAAATCAAATATTCATCTTTTGCACTACAGCCAAAGATATTCATCAATCGGTCATGTTCATCTCAACACTGCTCATCATCTTGCACTCACAAAGCCAAAGATATTCATCGATTGGTCATGTTCATTTAAACACTGCTCATCTTTGACTACAAAGCCAAAGATATTCTTCAGAAATCATTCATCTTTGCACCACAAAGCCAAAGATATTCTTCAGAAATCATTCATCTTTGCACTGGTGCCAAAGATATTCAATAATATCATCATTTAAGACCGAGGATGATGAAAAAATATTTTTAAAGAAACGAATCCGGTGAAACAAAATGACAAGGATTAAGGATTTATGATTCGTGACTTTGTTTTATCCATGTCCAACAATACCTCAAAAATAATCATAGTGGTGTAAAATTCAAGAATGATCAAAACATGGATACAATCAAAGCTAGTATCCGAATAGATATTTTGGACGAAAAGAAGAAATTTTATTTTTCTATTGAATAGTCATAGTATCACGTGAATAGTCAGATAGTATCGTGAATAGTAACTCACACCAAAAGATAGAAATTCCAAAAAAAACATTTTCACGCTTCATTTAATAAGACTTACTCGTGAATAGTAACTCGTGAATAGTAACTCATGAATAGTAACTCATGAATAAGTAACCCCGACATGAAAAAATTTCAAATTTGATAAAAACTTCAGATCAACATTTCAAAGATAATGATATTGAAGAAATAATATCATTACGAAAAAAAATAATATCCCCTTACCTCAAAGAATCGATTTCCTTGAGAAGGAAAGGTCGGAAGTGATCTTTGAATGAAACTTGTAACAAAGCAACAACTCTCAAAGTATCTAAATACTCACAAAATACGCTCAACAATATAGAGAGAAAGAGAGAAAACTTTGTTTCGGTGTGATTTTCAATTCTAACTTAGCCCTCTATTTATAGGAAAATGTTAGCTTACCAAAAGGACTTGACACGCTGCTACGATGGCTTTACCTCGCTACTATTGCCACCCACCACATTTGAAATAAAATTCAGCACATTTCTTCACCAACCATAAGTGGGGCCCACTCAATTCTAGAATTTTCCACCAAAATCAATTATAACCCTAATTTTAAGAATCGACACCTCTTAAAATTCATAACAAATCATTCGTGCATTTTTAACGGTTCAAAATTTGTGGACATATACTCAACTTATGTATGTATAACATACCCAAAAATTACCACAATCCAACGGTCGGATTAAAAATTATAACCCCGCAATATATCTGAAACCCACGATTTAATTTTTAATACCTCCAATCTCGGTAAAATATCGATAAAACACCTCAACAATAATTTCTTCATTTATAACCACATAAATAAATCCATCATTTATATCCACATAAAATAAATATTTCTTTATCATATGAATCAATAATTAATTATTCACAAATAATATTACGTAATCACAATTATGATAACCACGGTAGTTCTGTGAAAAAGGGGCTTTAGATAAGGATTTCTCCTTCTTGGCATGCAATTAGGTGACCAAACCTCTCCTTGTGTAACTTTCTAGACATTGCCAATAATGCTATCTAATAATATTATTCAAATAATATGAATTATTGATCCGATAATGGAGATAATAATGCAAATGACAATTATTGAACAACGATAATATAAAATATCAACGCAGCAATTATTGAATCAATAAAATAAAATATTGAGCAGTAACTCATCGTGAAAATTATTGAGTAGTGCCTTCTTACGTAAGGATCAATAATTCAACAATCTTTATGCGAACCACGCGTAGACATCGTATTTTAACCACCGGGTATTCCAACGATCTTACTTCGTAATAACTACGCCGTTATTTTTAACCAACTTATATTTGTCGTTTTCTTCATCCAATCGCTTTCCGTTATGGGGCCCACACATGGTCGCTACCGTCGCATTTAATATTCTGACAAAGATTTAATATTCCACCACCAAACGAATATTCCCAAACAACAATGAATATTTTATAACCACTTGCTTATTTTGAAATATTTGCGTATTTAACCCTTAACTATCCTCATTAATCAAATCAACCCTTACTATTTCAAAATAATAAATAAAGGAAATTCCTTTTATTTAAAAAAAATTTGAGGTCTTACAATTAAGGATTAAGTACTTGGTTTTATCCACGCCTAAAAAAAATACCTCAAAAATAATCATAGTGGTGTAAAATTCAAGAATGATCAAAAACATGGATACAATCAAAGCTAGTATCGAGAATAGATATTTAGAGACGAAAAGAAGGAATTTTATTTTTCTATTGAATAGTACCAGATATCGTGAATAGTGTCAGATCACGTGAATAGTGCCGATATCGTGAATAGTAACTCTCGACACCAAAAGATAGAAATTCCACAAAAACATCTTCACGCTTATTTGAATAGTACTCGTGAATAGTAACTCGTGAATAGTAACTCATGAATAGTAACTCGTGAATAGTAACTCATGAATAGTAATCCCATACATGAAAAAGTTCCAAATTTGATAAAACTTCAGATCAACATTTCAAAGATAATGATATTGAAGAAATAATATCATTACTGAAAAAATAATATCCCTTACCTCGAAAGATTAGTACTTCTAAATTTGAAACAGGATATAGGCTATGACTTGAACTTGCAATCAGAGTATAGCAATACTCAAAGTATACTCAAAATACTCACAAGAATACGCTCGATAATATAGAGAGAAAACTTGCTTTTCGGTGTGATTTTCAATTCTAACCCAAGACCTTATTTATAGGAAATCGCTTAGAACACCAAAGCAGAAAATTTAATAAATTAATATATATATATATCAAATTCATACGCCCAACCTTAGAATTCAGATCCTAGCATTTCCACATGCCACCTTCTAGAAAAGTAAGAAAAAAACGTTTTCATAAAATAAATAATTAAAACTTTCAAAAATCAATTATTTGAGAGCTTTGAACTTCAATAATTCATAATAAATAGCCCTTTCATCGGAAAATTGAATCTCATGAGTTTTATAGGAAATTCAATTTCTACAACTTTGCGGAAGAAAGTTTTCCAAATTCCAAATAGAAATTGACCAAATCCACAAGCAAAGGTGATTTTACAAGTTTATAATCAAATTTCGGTCAAGAAAATGGGGTCCACCGACACACAAAACATGTGTTAATCATTTAATGCAACAAAAATACTCTTCCTCCTCATATACTCATATATCCCACATTCATTATAAAAAATATCACCGTTAATATATTATTAAAATAATATATTTAAATGAATTATTTTATCGGAAAAAGATAAAATATTAATTTTCAACAATTGTCATTTTAAAAATTTTCTCCATCTATATCCACATAAAATCAATATTTTCCTCATCATATAAATCAATAATTAATTATTCACAAATAATATTACAGAATCACAATATTGATAAACCAGGCGGTTCAGAAAGAGGGGCTTTCAATAAGAATTTCTTCTTCTTGGCAAGCAATTAGATGACCAAACCTCTCCTTAGATGTAACTTTCTAGACATTGCCAATAATGTTATCTAATTATATTATTCAGATAATATGAATTATTGCTTCGATAATGAAAGATCTTGTGTAATGACAATTATTGAAACAACAAAGAATATAAAATATCAACGCAAGCAATTATTAACTCAATAAAATCTTGAGCGATAATTATCGTAACCATTATTGATTAGTGCCTTCTTACGTAAGAATCAATAATTGGTGCAATATCGTGTCTTCTTGTTCAACAACGCGTATAGTGTGTTTTAACCACGGGTATTCCAACAAAGATAATTGCAGTAATAACTACGCCGTTATTTAAAAAACAACTTATATTTGTCGTTTTCTTCATCCAATCGCTTTCGTTATGGGGCCCACACATGGTCGCTACTGTCGCATGCGAATATTCCCGACAAGCACGAATATTCCACGACCAAACGAATATTCCCTGACGATAATGAATATTTTATAACCACTTGCTTATTTTGAAATATTTGCATATTTAACCCTTAACTATCCACATTAATCAAATCAACCCTTACTATTTCAAAATAATAAATAAAGGAAATTCCTTTTTATTTAAAAATTTCGGGGTCTTACACTATAGATGTTGAGGGTGAGGTGAATTTAACTTGGAAGGGTGTTTTGTCACTATCATACAAGATGTCTAATGACATACAACCTCGTGTTATCATAAGACAAGGTTGTGCACATCCACTTGCTGAGTATATTTACAAGCACTACCTATATAATCTTGGTGTTTGTTTGGAGTATAATACCCAATTAGAGACTCACCATTGGGAAGAATATGATAGTAATCTTCTCGTTTTTCTTTGGGGTCTATTGGGTCAACCAATGATAATTCTGTGGCCATATGATATCTACCATAACCTAAAAGCATGGCCTCCCATGTACGAAGGTTTCCTTGAGCACTTCCCAAAGATTCTAATTTTTAAAACAGTTTTTGACTATACCTTTATGTAAGGTGTCATTGTGACGTCTTCTGAGTTGGTATATATTTGTATCCAAACTCACAGCATATGTGTTGTTGTATTTTGCACGACAATTGTTGTAATAAAGTTGTAGTTGTTTTTCGTACCATATATTTGGCGACTCAGAATGGGTTGGATGGAATGAACCTATTTTGGGGTTGTTACAACGACCCCTAGGTGGCCTAAGGCAACATGGCTGCCCCCTAGGTGGCCTATGGCAACATGACCTAGGGGAACAATGAAGTTTTGGAGGAGCAATTACTATTTTGATCATAAATTTTGACTCGTTTGGAGTTTCGGGGCCCATAATATATCAAAACGAAGATATCGACGAGCCCTACAAAGCCAACATGGCCGAACCCTAGGTGGCCTAAGGCAACATGGCCGAACCCTATGGGGAAAATGAAGTTTTTGGAAGAGCAGTTACTATTTTGATCATACATTTTGACTCGTTTGGAGTTTCAGGGCCCATAATATATCAAAACGAAGATATCGACAAGTCCTACAAAGCCAACATGACCAAACCCTAGGTTGCCTAAGGCAACATGGCCGAACCCTATGGGAAAAATGAAGTTTTAATGAAAAAAATGAAGTTTTTTGGAGGAGCAACTATTTTGATCATAACTTTTGACTCGTTTGGAGTTTCGGAGCCCATAATATATCAAAACGAAGCTAGCGAGGAGCCCTACAAAGCCAACATGGTCGAACCCAAGGGGGGTCAAACCCTAGGGGGCCGAACCCTATAAATTTTTTTTTCAGGACTTCCCAATCTTTCTTTTGTCTTTTGAGCCCCATTACCTTGATTACATCTTGGTTTTTTCCCTCAGATAATAAAAAAAGACTTGACATTTCGTCCACGAAGAACACGAAGGAAGAAAAAATGCTCTACATGCAGTGAAACCGCTCCAGATGGCCAAACCCCTAGGGGGCGAACCCTAGGGAGCCGAACCCTAGGGGGGCTGAACCCTAGGGGGCGAACCCTAACTCTTTCTGACATTGTTTCATCTTCTTTTCAGGTGTTTTGAAGCTTTATTCTCGGATATTCCTCTTTGGCATGGTGAGCACTTCGAGCTCAAGCACTTTATTTGACGTCTCTTCCTTGCTTCTTTAGATCCCTTATGCTGAACTCTTTTTCTTTTTTTTTTCTTGCAGGCCCTCCCTGTTGAACATTCTGCAGACTTGGGAACAACCAAGGAGGCCCCGTTTCTCAATGATTGGGAAAGGGTTCCCCTCCTTTGGTCTTTTCGTCGTCTTTTGGAAGCAAGTCCAAACTTATGCCCGTACAACTTTTCCTCCACCATAGAAGGAAGGCTTGTTTCTATATCCAACGGCTTGTGGAAGTTGGGATGACTTCTTGTCTGATTCATCTAACCACCTTCAAGAATAGCAACATTGGATCGACTAGCTACTGCCTTGAATGTCGATTATGTGGATAGCTTTGCATCCGCCTATGTAGGAACATTCGTATCCAATAGGACCATGGTGTTCTTCTATCTACATATTCATCACTGCTTGGGGTGAATGCACCTTTACTCTGGAGGATGTCTATGCCATCTTTCGGTAAGTATTTTTCTTGGCGTGAGTCGCGCCTTTGGTAAGATGATCGCGCAAAATATTATAAGTGTTGAAGTCTTGATTCGAGGTGTTCAAACACTTCATGGGGCTGATGTTTTGCAATCCTCGGCGAAAGTCCTAGGAGAGGAACCTCTGAGGGAGCAAACCCTGTAAGGGCGAGCCTTAGAGAAACTCTCCGGGATATTTTGAAAATCTTGATCTAATCTTTCTTACCATCTCTTGAAATTTCTCTTTCTTTTGGAATCAATAAGTCATTAAGAACCAAACATTTCGTGAAGACCTGATAACTTCGAAGGCCTGATAGCCTCGAAGTCCTGCTGATAGTGTTGAAGACCTGCTGATAGCATCGAAGGCCTGATAATAGCCTTGAAGATCTACTGATAGCCTCGAAGACCTGCTGAGGGCCTCGAAGACCTGCTGATGGCCTCGAAGACCAAGCTTTAGGTATTCCTCTATCTTCAATTCGACAGGTCATGAACTTTGGATCATGCACTTGAAAGTAGTATGCACACAAGCCAATCATGTTTGATGATAAAGCATATACTTTGTAACAATCTTATTCATTTATTAATAAAAAGTATTTATTTATTAAAGGCTTTTAATTATCTACATGATGCTGTTTTATAATATGTGATAAACCCATAGTTTTAAGCAATGCTTTTAGAATAATGATGATGATCATTCTAATGAGATCTAAATTCTTAGAAAGCTTAAAACTAAAATAGTTCCCAATCGTTGGATTACTAAATTGGGGATTAGTGAATCCGGATAGATTGGTACATACGTTGCTTGCTCATTGGATGAGGATGATTGATCTCATGATCATTTGTGTGGAGACACTAAAGCAAGTATGTAGGTGCTTATTAGAGAATAAGTTCACTTCGAACGTGGCTCGCTAAGGAATACCTAATGGAGTTTTATTTGCTCGTCAATAGGAATTTCAGTAGTGATAGTAAGTACAAGTAATCCTTGGACTTGAGATCATCATAGTATCTTGTGTATGATGAGTTATACTTTGACTTATTCCTTAAGACCCTTAGGGTATATCAAAGGGTATGCTTGGGTATAATAAGTTATATATGGAGATAATGTATGATCAATAAAGAATCTACCACTTCTAATAAAAGAAGAGAAATGTCCTATGTGATTCGATAAATGACAACCCAAGAGTCCTTGGTTAAGGCGAGAATGAAATTAGAAAGGAGTTTCTAATTTGCATTATTTGGAGTTGTGCATTTAAGAATCGAAATACATATAATTAAATAAAATAAGACTTTGTAAAGTAATTCCATGTCTTATATTTAATTGGGACATTGTATGGTGGAAGGATTGAATTGATTTGTAACTATTTACTCAAAGGTTCTTTAATGATTAATGTTGAAATCTATATTATCCGGAAAGTCGTTGATCGCTAGGGAGGCTTATCCCTATTGTAGAATAAATATTATTTATTTAAATTAATAATTTTAATTTATTTATTTAAATAAGATTAGAATTGTTCTAATTGATTTATTCACAACCTAGGTTTAATATGGAGAACCTAAAGGGTCACACCATAAAAGGAAGAATAATTATTTAAGAAGTTAATGGCATAATCGTAATAATATGTTAAGTATATTTAATTTAATCTATGGTGATAGAATAAATTAAATAGCTTAATATTTATTATTTAATATTTTAGAAATATTAAATATAAATTAATAAGAGGAGTCTTATTAATATTATTACAATTATTATTATTTTAATTTCTAAAAGAGTTTAGGAATTAATTTAATATAAGTAATTTCATTTATTCCTAATTGGATTAGGAAGGAAAATTAGTTAAAGGAGTTTAATTAATTATCCCTAATAAGATTAGGGAGCTTAATTAATTAAAAGAATTTAATTAATTAAATAAAACTCAATTTCTTAATTGTTAAGGAGGGTTGCCCACATCAATAAATAAGAGGAGTCTTATTATGGGTGGGATGGGTTGTTGACTTTTTTCAACATAACGTAATAATTCCAATTGTTGGGAGAGTACACCTTTCTATAGAGATAGAAAACTAGGGTTTGAGCCATAAATACCCATCCTCTTGAATTTTCTTCTTCCTTGGTGGATCACCTCAGAGGCCAAACATTTGGGTGGCTAACGTTGATCGAAGGAATGAACCAAACCCGGTGGATTCAAGATTGAACGCGAAAGGATTTGGAGGTGAACTTGTACACGAGGAAGCTCGATCTTGAGGGTATGATTTATTCTTTATCTTTTCGTTTAATTAATAATTATGCATAAAGGATGATCTAGGTATATATGGTTTGTAAATTTTAAACTCGATTTTTTTACTCGCTTGCATTAATTTTATGCAATTTGATTGCGTTATGAATATTACAAACCTAATAAAGTGGTATCGAGCCAAACCTTTATGTGAATTATTAATTGTTCGATTTGATATGTATATTGATATGTGTTTAGAACAATTTAATTGGGCATAATTTTATTTATAAAATAAAAAAAAAAAAAAAAAAAAAAAAAAATCTTTGTCAACGGAATAATTAAAGGAACAATGATCGGTGTTGACAATGATTTAATATATATGAAAACAGGACTTGTTGCATGAAAAAATTAATGCGGCGAGGATATTTCAAGGAAGTAATAAATGGGTAGGTTTTTTCACATCTACTAATTAATTAAAGAATAATTAAATGGTAGCAAAGAACAAGTAGTGCACTTGCGGTTTAAAAAAAGCAACAGAAGCGATCAAAGTTTTTTTTTAAACGAAAACATGTGATCGATATTGCCGCATTATAAATGTCGCATGCGAAATCGAGATGATTTTAATTTGTTTTTCTTAGAAAATTTCGATTTTTAATTTAATTGATGGAAGGTGCATGGATGGATTTGATTAACTATATATATATATATATAGATATATATATATATATATAATAGTATATATATATATATATATATATTATTTTTAATATTATAATTATATACGGTATATAATATATATATTTTAATAATTTTATTATTAAAATAAAAAGTTATTTTAATTTTAAAATAAAAGGTTTATTTTAATATTAAAATATAAAGTTTATTTTAATTTTAAAATTAGAATTTCATGCAAACTAATTAGAGTTGGAATTGGATTCCATGCTAACTAATTGGAGTTGAAATTGGATTGCCTAATTTTCTTAAATAAAAGAGTTTATTTAGATATGAAATAGGATTTCATATTATTCAAAATAAAAGAGTTTATTTGTGAATAGGAAAGAGAATCCTATTTTCCTTAAATAAAGGAGTTTATTTAAATATGAAATAAGATTTCATATTATTCAAAATAAAGGAGTTTATTTGTGAATAGAAAAGAATATCCGTGTTTCCTTTAATATAAGATTTTTTTTACATGGAATTGGATTTCATAATTAATTAAAATAAAAGAGTTTATTTTAATTAAATTTTTTTTTTTACTTGGAATTGGATTCCATAATTAATTAAAATAAAGGAGTTTATTTTGATTAAAATTTTGATTAAAATAAAATAGTTTATTTTATTCAAAATAGGATAAATTAAAATAAAATAGTTTTATTTTGATTTAAATTTGGATTAAAATAAAGGAGTTTATTTTAATTCAAAAATAGATTTTATACTAACTAAATTTGCCCATTAAATGATATCAATATATATATTAAATGTTTATTATTCATGAGATGAATGTTATTTATTGATGCATATGGTGATGTGTATGATAATAAATGGGATTGATTATGGACTATTGATTAAATGCGATTGGATTTTATTTTAGTTGGATGCATGAATGTATGGGTTTTATTAAATGGGGTCTGCGTACCTCGCCTTCTCTAATTTTTCTTAATGTAAATTCTTTCTCCCTCCTATGTACTTCCCCTTGACTGCTGATCAAGGTTTCTATTTATTTTAAATAGTTTTGTAATAGGAATAGTTAGAATTAATTTTGAAAAATTGGAGATCAAGGACAAGAAGCGCTTGAAGACCCGTTTGTAATGGGAGCCCGGGTTTAAATGTAATAGTTATATTTAAATATTATTTCTTGCACCCTAGGGTTTGACCTTTTGGTTCACTTGGTGGCTCTAGTGAACCAAACTAGAATAAAAGTTCATAATCAATCCGGGTAGAATATAGTATTCTATATGCATGCGTGCTTATATATATATATATTATATATTATGCAAACATGCTTGGCATGTTCATTAATACGACGCGTATTTTATATATATATGTAAATGCCGCATTAAACAAGATGAGACAAATTAATAAAAAACCCTCAATTTTTATATATATTAAGTCCTAAGCGTTCAAAGATATTTGGAATATCGAACGTCAGCTTTCTAGCATGATAAAATTAATAGAGTATTAAATATTTAATATGAGTTTGTTGTGTCACCACAAGGCAAGTATTAAGTATTTAAGATGTTAATTTATCACATTTGATGCTTATAAAGAAAATTGAACAATATTGTTTTGTTGTGTCACCACAAGGATGATATTTTCTTTTTGAATATATGGAGTGCTAGAGTCGGACTTAACTTGGATAATTTTGATTGGATGTGCCACCACTGATCAAAATAATCTAAGAGGCAAAATCTGAGGAGTTGATAGTTGATGTAATTGACAAAAAAGTTGTCTACCTATTTATTTATATATAGTTTGTTGTGTCACCACAAGGCTATATACATTTGAAATGAGATCCTTATTCTCACTAGCAAATCTTTAATTAGATTTTGCCGAACTATATAAGTGAGGTAATATAGTTTGAAGAAAATAGTGGGAGATACCAATTTAAAACAAGACCTAAATTATTTTGGTAATTAATAAAAGAATGTATGTTAAAATGTTGTTAATTACAAATTCATTTACTGAATTTTACAATGTCTAAAATTACTATCATGCGAAACATATTAGATGTTATTTAATCGAGACCAAATTAAGCGGATTGGTTAAGGAATTTGAGAATAGTTCTCATAGTGAAAAAGCTATCTTATGTCCTTAATACGCCTATCCTCGAATGGTTGCGCATAATGCCTCGAGGAAGACATTGCTACTTTTAGAAAGTGGCAAGATGATGCATAGTTGGCTCAATGCATCATGCTCGCATCCATGAGTAAGTAACGAGCTTGTTGTCCACAAGATGAAACTATGGATGTTTCTACTAAAATTCTCGCACATCAAGTAGTTGATGGTGAGGAAAGTAGGGACCGATAGATATCGATATCTAAGGAGCTCTTCCGATCTAGAATGGCCAATGGCACTATAAATGATGATAAAAGTCCTTAACATTATCAATTTGATTGATCAATTAGGACAACGAGTTTTGTCATGGATGGAGAGTTGAGCCAAGATTTGATCTTGCACTCACTCCGGACTCCTTTCACAATTGTTGTGAATTTTTCATATGAACAAGCTAGATATCACCACCGATTTGCTTAACATGTTGAAAAATGTTGAGAGTCACTTTTCAACCAAGAAAGACCATGTCTTCTTGGTAGGGGCCAAAGGATCTTCCGAAAAGAAGAATGATTCAAAGAAGGTAAAAATGAAAAGGCAAAACAAAGGATAATAAGAACAAAACCGATACGGATAAAGAAAGGAGTTTGCTTCCACCGCAATAAGCCTGGACTTTGGAAAGAAAGCGCGAAAAGCATCTTGCAGAGGCTAACCAAAGAAGCTTAGTGAAGTTTGATTATAAATACGCTTTTTGTTCATGATTGAAATAAATTTTTTTAAGTCAAGGTTCTACTTGGGTATTGGATACCGACTTTGGTTATCATAAATATAGATTTATGAAGGACCAAAGTAAGTAGAAAGCTAAACAAATATAAGTAATCCTATATGTGTGGAAAATGAAGCAAAGGTTGTTGCGATTAGCTATAGAAACTTATAGTTTAAGATCGCTTTACTGAGCAAATCTATTAAGTCAATAAGTTGTTATTGTATTCCAATTCTTGTTAGAAATATTATTTCCATTTTATTGTTGGACAATAAAATTTTTGGTATTATAATTAAGAACAATTGTTGTTCTATTTATAATAATAATGTTTTGTATAGAAACGGAATATTACTTAATAAATTTTGTATACTTGACTTACATGAAAATAAATTTTGCATATTGAACAAATTAGTATAAGAAAAGGAGATGATCATTCAAAGAGTTGAATGTGTGTATTTTTTGAAATACAAGTGTGAATTATTTGAAAGGTTCAAAGAATTGAAGTGAAACAAATTTGCAAAGTATTAAGATTCTTTGATTAGATCAAGGAATAAATACTTGTGCAATAAGTTTCTAGATCATCTCAAATAGTTTTTTCATAATGGACACATCCCGATATGCAATAATTGATTGATGTATCCGAATGAAAAATCGTACCTTGTTGGACATGGTGCGGTCCATAATGATTTTACCGACATTTCAAAGTATCCTTCCGGGATAATGTCCTAGAAATGGTCGACATATCACTGAAAATGGTAACCTCAAAATCCTACCCCAAGACTCCATAAAAGTTATGGACGGGGAGGATTCCTAATCTTAAGTATGTTAAGATAAGGGTTGTCCAACTTATGTGAAAAGGTTTCAAAGGATAAGCTTGGGACAAGATTTTATAAGTGTCGATTTGTGGGACATCCTAAAGTAAGTTTAGGGTATATGTTCTATAATTCTACTTAGCAAAAGGTGTTTTTTTGAAAAACACACGCCTTCTAAGATAAAGGCGTTTATCATTGAAGGGGCTAGTGGGAGGATAATAGATCTTGAAGAGTTCAAGAACCACAAAACACTATAAGTCAAATAAGAGGAACTCATAGATAGACTCTATTGTACCACAACCGAATCGTAAATCGGAATATCAAGATACTCAAGATACCTAGAGGTATGGGTTCATCATGGATGATGATGATGATGAGGTAACGCATCATAGAAGATGATGATCCAAGTTACATACGATGAGGTAAGAGATTTCTCAAAGTGTGTACAAAAGGGTCAGTGGGCGTCGTGACATTCCTAGTATTATATGTTGATATACTACGGATAAGGAATGACATACCAATGCTACAATCAGTAAAGATAAAGTTGTCTAAACATTCCTCCATGAATGATTTGGAAGAGTATCTTAATTGGGGATATAAATCTATATAGATAGATTTAAAAGGATGCTCGACTTAACCCAAGGAACGTATATTCATTTGATGCTAAAGTCGTTTAGCATGGCAAACTCCAAGAGATGTCTCATGTCGATGAGCTATGGAGTGTATCTCTCTTAATAGTCCCCACAGACTCCAAAAGAGATCGCATGAGTAACAATCATGTATGCAATGAAATGTACGAGACCCGATGTTGATCACCATATTCGGAGAAGATCACCATAAAGTCGGTGAAAAACATCTTAAAGTTCTTAACCTAAGCACTAAGGATGTGATCATATTCATGGTGGGTCCGAATTAAAACTAGAGGGCTTTACTGGACTCAAGTTTTTCAGATGCATCAAGACGATAGAAAATCCACTTTAAGGTAAAGGGTTACCTTGAACAAGGTGGTGCGTTGAATTGGAAAGGTTCCAAAAAACAAAAAGAGTTCTTTGGTTTAGTGATAAAGACAAAGTATATAGCTATAAATGAAGTCGCAAGTTGATTGTTTGGATTAAAAGTTCATTACGAGAACTAGGAATAGTTCCTAAGTCTCATCTTGGATCTAAACATGTGTTGTGGCACTTTCATTTGATTATTAGAATCATTGAAAGATGGGAAATCACTATAGAGATAGTGGACTCTCATGAACAACATTACATATCCATTAACTAAAGCTTATCCAACAAACAGGATAATCGTCACTTAGAGAAGAAGAGTATAAGATACCATGGCGATTGGCTTTAGTGCAAAGTGGGAGATTGAAAGTAGTATGCACACAAGCCAATCATGTTTGATGATAAAGCATATACTTTGTAACAATCTTATTCATTTATTAATAAAAAGTATTAATTTATTAAAGGCTTTTAATTATCTACATGATGTTGTTTTTATAATATGTGATAAACCCATAGTTTTAAGCAATGCTTTTAGAATAATGATGATGATCATTCTAATGAGATCTAAATTCTTAGAAAGCTTAAAACTAAAATAGTTCCCAATCGTTGGATTACTAAATTGGGGATTAGTGAATCCGGATAGATCGGGTACATACGTTGCTTGCTTTCATTGGATGAGGATGATTGATCTCATGATCATTTGTGTGGAGACACTAAAGCAAGTATGTAGGTGCTTATTAGAGAATAAGTTCATCGAACGTGGCTCGCTAAGGAATACCTAATGGAGTTTTATTTGCTCGTCAATAGGAATTCTGTAGTGATAGTAGTAGACAAGTAATCCTGGACTTGAGATCATCATAGTATCTTGTGTATGATGAGTTATACTTTGACTTATTCCTTAAGACCCTTAGGGTATATCAAAGGGTATGCTTGGGTATAATAAGTTGTATACATGGAGATAATGTATGATCAATAAAGAATCTACCACTTCTAATAAAAAGAAGAGAAATGTCCTATGTGATTCGATAAATGACAACCCAGTAGTCCTTGGTTAAGGCGAGAATGAAATTAGAAAGGAGTTTCTAATTTGCATTATTTGAGTTGTGCATTTAAGAATCGAAAATACATATAATTAAATAAAATAAGACTTGATGGTAATTCCATGTCTTATATTTAATTGGGACATGTATGGTGGAAGGATTGAATTATTTCAGTAACTATTTACTCAAAGGTTCTTTAATGATTAATGTTGAAATCTATATTATCCGGAAAGTCGTTGATCGCTAGGAGGCTTATCCCTATTGTAGAATAAATATTATTTAAATAAATTAATTGTTTAATTTATTTATTTAAATAAGATTAGAATTGTTCTAATTGATTTATTCACAATAGGTTTAATATGGAGAACCTAAAGGGTCACACCATAAAAGGAAGAATAATTATTTAAGAAGTTAATGGCATAATCGTAATAATATGTTAAGTATATATAATTTAATCTATGGTGATAGAATAAATTAAATAGCTTAATATTTATTATTTAATATTTTAGAAATATTAAATATAAATTAATAAGAGGAGTCTTATTAATATTATTACAATTATTATTATTTTAATTTCTAAAAGAGTTTAGGAATTAATTTAATATAAGTATTCTCATTTATTCCTAATTGGATTAGGAAGGAAAATTAGTTAAAGGAGTTTAATTAATTATCCCTAATAAGATTAGGGAGCTTAATTAATTAAAAAATTTAATTAATTAAATAAAACCCAATTTCTTAATTGTTAAGGAGGGTTGCCCACATCAATAAATAAGAGGAGTCTTATTATGGGTGTGATGGGTTGTTGATTTTTTCAACATACGTAATAATTCCAATTGTTGGGAGAGTACACTCTTTCTATAGAGATAGAAAAACTAGGGTTTGAGCCAATACCCCTTTTCTTGAATTTTCTTCTTCTTGGTGGATCACCTCAGAGGCCAAACATTTGGGTGGCTAACGTTGATCAAAGGAAGGAACCAAACCCGGTGGATTCAAGATTGAACGCGAAAGGATTTGGAGGTGAACTTGCACTGCGAGGAAGCTCGATCTTCAAGGGTATGATTTATTCTTTATCTTTTCGTTTAATTAATAATTATGCATAAAGGATGATCGGGTATATGGTTTGTAAATTTTAAACTCGATTTTACCACGCTTCGCATTAATTTTATGCAATTTGATTGCGTTATGAATATTACAAACCTAACGGTGGTATCGAGCCAAACCTTTATGTGAATTATTAATTGTTTAATTTGATATGTATATTGATATGTGTTTAGAACAATTTAATTGGGCATAATTTTATCAGTATAAAATTTAAAAAAAAAAAAAAAAAAAAAAAAAATCTCAAATTAATAATTAAAGGAACAATGATCGGTGTTGTTTTTTTTTTGATTATATATATAAAACGGACTTATTGCATGAAAAAATTAATGGCGGCGAGGATATTTCAAGGAAGTAATAAATGGGTAGGTTTTTTTCATGACCTACGAATTAATAAAGAATATTTAAAGCGGCAAAAGAATAAGTAAATTGGCACGGTTTAAAATGCAACAGAAAGCAATCAAAGTTTTTTTTTAAACGAAAACATGTGATCGATATATATATTTAAATGCCGCATTTGCACGGAAATCGAGATGATTTTAATTTGTTTTATTTAAAATTTCGTTTTAATTGCATGATGGAAGGTGCATGGATTTGATTAACTATATATATATATATTTTATATATATATATATATATATATATATATATATATATATATATATATATATATATTATTTTAATAATATATATTATATATATTATATAATATATATATTTTAATAATTTTATTATTAAAATAAAAAGTTATTTTAATTTTAAAATAAAAGGTTTATTTTAATATTAAAATATAAAGTTTATTTTAATTTTAAAATTAGAATTTCATGCTAAACTAATTAGAGTTGGAATTGGATTCCATGATAACTAATTGGAGTTGAAATTGGATTGCCTAATTTCCTTAAATAAAAGAGTTTATTTAGATATGAAATAGATTTCATATTATTCAAAATAAAAGAGTTTATTTGTGAATAGGAAAGAGAATCCTATTTTCCTTAAATAAAGGAGTTTATTTAAATATGAAATAAGATTTCATATTATTCAAAAAATAAAGGAGTTTATTTGTGAATAGGAAAGAATATCCGTGTTTCCTTTAATATAATTTTTTTTTACATGGAATTGGATTCCATAATTAATTAAAATAAAAGAGTTTATTTTAATTAAAGATTTTTTTACTTGGAATTGGATTCCATAATTAATTAAAATAAAGGAGTTTATTTTGATTAAAAATTTTGATTAAAATAAAATAGTTTATTTTATTCAAAATAGGATAAATTAAAATAAAATAGTTTTATTTTGATTTAAATTTGGATTAAAATAAAGGAGTTTATTTTAATTCAAAAATAGATTTTATACTAACTAAATTTGCCCATTAAATGATATCAATATATATATTAAATGTTTATTATTCATGAGATGAATGTTATTTATTGATGCATATGGTGATGTGTATGATAATAAATGGGATTGATTATGACTATCGACCAATGCGATTGGATTTTATTTTAGTTGGATGCATGAATGTATGGGTTTTATTAAATGGGGTCTCACAGACCTCGCCTTCTCTAATTTTTCTTAATGTAAATTCTTTCTCCCTCCTATGTATTTCCCTCGATCACGATCAAGGTTTCTATTTATTTTAAATAGTTTTGTAATAGGAATAGTTAGAATTAATTTTGAAAATTGGAGATCAAGGACAAGAAGCGCTTGAAGACCCGCTTTGTAATAGAGCCCAGGGTTTAAATGTAATAGTTATATTTAAATATTATTTCTTGCACCCTGGGGGTTTGACCTTTTGGTTCACTTGGTGGCTCTAGTGAACCAAACTAGAATAAAAGTTCATAATCAATCGGGTAGAATATAGTATTCTATATGTGCATGCTTATACTATATATATATTATATATTATGCAAACATGCTTCGCATGTTCATTAATATACGCGTATTTTATATATATATGTAAATGCGCTTAAACAAGATGAGACAAATTAATAAAAAACCCTCAATTTTTATATATTAAGTCCTAAGCGTTCAAAGATATTTGGAATATCGAACGTCGCCTTTCTAGCATGATAAAATTAATAGAGTATTAAATATTTAATATGAGTTTGTTGTGTCACCACAAGGCAAGTATTAAGTATTTAAGATGTTAATTTATCACATTTGATGCTTATAAAGAAAATTGAACAATATTGTTTTGTTGTGTCACCACAAGGATGATATTTTTCTTTTTGAATATATGGAGTGCTAGGTCGGACTTAACTTGGATAATTTTGATTCGGATGTGCCACCACACTGATCAAAATAATCTAAGAGGCAAAATACAAGGAGTTCGATAGTTGATGTAATTGACAAAAGTTGTCTACCTATTTATTTATATATAGTTTGTTGTGTCACCACAAGGCTATATACATTTGAAATGAGATCCTTATTCTCACTAGCAAATCTTTAATTAGATTTTTTGCCGAACTATATAAGTGAGGGTAATATAGTTTGAAGAAAATAGTGGGAGATACCAATTTAAAACAAGACCTAAATTATTTTGGTAATTAATAAAAGAATGTATGTTAAAATGTTGTTAATTACAAATTCATTTACGTAATTTTACAATGTCTAAAATTACTATCATGCGAAACATATTAGATGTTATTTAATCGAGACTAAATTAAATCGGATTGGTTAAGGAATTTGAGAATAGTTCTCATGGTGAAAAGCTATCTTATGTCCTTAATACGCCTATCCTCGCAATGGTTGCGCATAATGCCTCTCCGAGGAAGACATTGCTACTTTTAGAAAGTGGCAAGATGATGCATAGTTGGCTCAATGCATCATGCTCGCTCATCCACGAAAGTAACGAAGCTTGACGGCCACAAGATGAAACTATGGATGCTCTTACTAAATTCCCGCACATCAAGTAGTTGATGGTGAGGAAAGTAGGATCGATAGATATCGATATCTAAGGAGCTCTTCCGATCTAGAATGGCCAATGGCACTATAAGACAGATAAAAGTCCTTAACATTATCAATTTGATTGATCAATTAGACAACGAAGTTTTGTCATGGATGGAGAGTTGAGCCAAGATTTGATCTTGCACTCACTCCGGACTCCTTTCTAATTGTTGTGAATTTTTCATATGAACAAGCTAGATATCGCCTCATTGATTTGCTTAACATGTTGAAAAATGTTGAGAGTCACTTTCAACCAAGAAAGACCATGTCTTCTTGGTAGGGCCAAAGGATCTTCCAAAAGAAGAATGATTCAAAGAAGGTAAAAATGAAAAGGCAAAACAAAGGATAATAAGAACAAAATCGATACGGATAAAGAAAGGAGTTTGCTTCCACCGCGCAATAAGCCTCGACACCGGAAAGAAAGCGCGAAAAGCATCTTGCAGAGGCTAACCAAAGAAGCTTAGTGAAGTTTGATACATAATACGCTTTTTGTTCATGATTGAAATAATTTTTTTTAAGTCAAGGTTCTACTTGGGTATTGGATACCGACTTTGGTTATCATAAATATAGATTTATGAAGGACCAAGCAGAAGTAGAAAGCTAAACAAATATAAGTAATCCTATGTGGGAAAATGAAGCAAAGGTTCTTTGCATTATTAGCTATAGAAACTTATAGTTTAAGCACGCTACTGAGCAAATCTATTAAGTCAATAAGTTGTTATTGTATTCCAATTCTTGTTAGAAATATTATTTCCATTTTATTGTTGGACAATAAAATTTTGGTATTATAATTAAGAACAATTGTTGTTCTATTTATAATAATAATGTTTTGTATAGAAATGGAATATTACTTAATAAATTTTGTATACTTGACTTACATGAAAATAATTTTGCATATTGAACAAATTAGTATAAGAAAAGGAGATGATCATTCAAAGAGTTGAATGTGTGTATTTTTTGAAATACAAGTGTGAATTATTTGAAAGGTTCAAAAAATTGAAGTGAAACAAATTGGCAAAGTATTAAGGCTCTTTGATTAGATCAAGGAATAAATACTTGTGCAATAAGTTTCTAGATCATCTCAAATAGTTTTCTCATAATGAACACATCCCGATACGCAATAATTGATTGATGTATTCGAATGAAAAATCGTACCTTGTTGGACATGGTGCGGTCCATAATGATTTTACCGACATTTCAAATATCCTTCCGGGATAATGTCCTAGAAATGGTGCGATATCTTAAAATGGTAACCTCAAAATCCGCCCCAAGACTCCATAAAAGTTATGGATGGGAGGATTCCTAATCTTAAGTATGTTAAGATAAGGGGTTGTCCAACT
The DNA here is from genome assembly GCA_020205615.1 of Panax quinquefolius. Lineage (NCBI taxonomy): Eukaryota > Viridiplantae > Streptophyta > Magnoliopsida > Apiales > Araliaceae > Panax > Panax quinquefolius. The sequence goes on from CM035167.1 coordinate 146,469,403, forward strand.
TATGTGAAAAGGTTTCAAAGGATAAGCTTGGGACAAGATTTTATAAGTGTCGATTTGTGGGACATCCTAAAGTAAGTTTAGGGTATATGTTCTATAATTCTACTTAGCAAAAGGTGTTTTTTTTGCGAAACACCCTGCCTTCTAAGATAAAGGCGTTTATCATTGAAGGGGCTAGTGGGAGGATAATAGATCTTGAAGAGTTCAAGAACCACAAAACACTATAAGTCAAATAAGAGGAACCTATAGATAGACTCTATTGTATTACAACCAATCGTAAATCTGGAATAGTAAGAAGATACCTAGGAGGTATGGGTTCATCATGGATGATGATGATGATGAAGTACGACATCATAGAAGATGATGATCCGAGTTACATACGATGAGGTAAGAGTTCTGATGTGTACAAAAGGTCTAGTGGGAGCGTCGTGACATTGACATTATTATATGTTGATATACTACGGATAAGGAATGACATACCAATGCTACAATCAAGAAAGATAAAGTTGTCTAAACATTCCTCCATGAATGATTTGGAAGAGTATCTTAATTGGGGATATAAATCTATATAGATAGATTTAAAAGGATGCTCGACTTAACCCAAGGAACGATATTCATTTGATGCTAAAGTCGTTTAGCATGGCAAACTCCAAGAGATGTCTCATGTCGATGAGCTATGGAGTGTATATCTCTTAATAGTCCCCACAGACTAAAAAGAGAGATCACATGAAGTAACAATCATGTATGCAATGAAATGTACGAGACCCGATGTTGATCGGTCATATTCGGAGAAGATCACGTAAGGCGGTGAAAAACATCTTAAAGTTCTTAACCCAAGCACTAAGGATGTGATGAGCATACATGGTGGGTCCGAATTAAAACTAGAGGGCTTTCTGGACTCAAGTTTTCAGATGCACTCAAGACGACAGAAAATCCACTTTAAGGTAAAGGGTTACCTTGAATAGTGGTGCAGTGAATTGGAAAGGTTCCAAACAGCAAAGGGTTGCTGTTTTAGTAATAAAGACAAAGTATATAGCTATAAATGAAGCTACAAGTTGATTGTTTGGATTAAAGTTCATTACAGAACTAGGAATAGTTCCTAAGTCTCATCTTGGATCTAAACATGTGTTGTGGCACTTTCATTTGATTATTAGAATCATTGAAAGATGGGAAATCACTATAGAGATAGTGGACTCTCATGAACAACATTACATATCCATTAACTAAAGCTTATCCAATGCAGGATAATCGTCACTTAGAGAAGAAGAGTATAAGATACCATGGCGATTGGCTTTTAGTGCAAGTGGGAGATTGAAAGTAGTATGCACACACAAGCCAATCATGTTTGATGATAAAGCATATACTTTGTAACAATCTTATTCATTTATTAATAAAAAGTATTTATTTATTAAAGGCTTTTAATTATCTACATGATGTTGTTTTATAATATGTGATAAACCCATAGTTTTAAGCAATGCTTTTAGAATAATGATGATGATCATTCTAATGAGATCTAAATTCTTAGAAAGCTTAAAACTAAAATAGTTCCCAATCGTTGGATTACTAAATTGGGGATTAGTGAATCCAGGATAGATTGGTACATACGTCGTTAACTTGCTTTCATTGGATGAGGATGATTGATCTCATGATCATTTGTGTGGAGACACTAAAGCAAGTATGTAGGTGCTTATTAGAGAATAAAGTTCATCGAACGTGGCTCGCTAAGGAATACCTAATGGAGTTTTATTTGCTGTCAATAGGAATTCTGTAGTGATAGTAGTACAAGTAATCCTTGGACTTGAGATCATCATAGTATCTTGTGTATGATGAGTTATACTTTGACTTATTCCTTAAGACCCTTAGGGTATATCAAAGGGTATGCTTGGGTATAATAAGTTATACATGGAGATAATGTATGATCAATAAAGAATCTACCACTTCTAATAAAAGAAGAAATGTCCTATGTGATTCGATAAATGACAACCCAAAGTAGTCCTTGGCAGGCGAGAATGAAATTAGAAAGGAGTTTCTAATTTGCATTATTTGAGTTGTGCATTTAAGAATCGAAATACATATAATTAAATAAAATAAGACTTGACAAAGAATTCCATGTCTTATATTTAATTGGGACATTGTATGGTGGAAGGATTGAATTGTCACAGTAACTATTTACTCAAAGGTTCTTTAATGATTAATGTTGAAATCTATATTATCCGGAAAGTCGTTGATCGCTAGGAGGCTTATCCCTATTGTAGAATAAATATTATTTAAATAAATTAATTGTTTAATTTATTTATTTAAATAAGATTAGAATTGTTCTAATTGATTTATTCACAACCTAGGTTTAATATGGAGAACCTAAAGGGTCACACCATAAAAGGAAGAATAATTATTTAAGAAGTTAATGGCATAATCGTAATAATATGTTAAGTATATTTAATTTAATCTATGGTGATAGAATAAATTAAATAGCTTAATATTTATTATTTAATATTTTAGAAATATTAAATATAAATTAATAAGAGGAGTCTTATTAATATTATTACAATTATTATTATTTTAATTTCTAAAAGAGTTTAGGAATTAATTTAATATAAGTACTCTCATTTATTCCTAATTGGATTAGGAAGGAAAATTAGTTAAAGGAGTTTAATTAATTATCCCTAATAAGATTAGGGAGCTTAATTAATTAAAAGAATTTAATTAATTAAATAAAATCCAATTTCTTAATTGTTAAGGAGGGTTGCCCACATCAATAAATAAGAGGAGTCTTATTATGGGTGGGATGGGTTGTTGACTTTTTCAACATACGTAATAATTCCAATTGTTGGGAGAGTACACCCTTTCTATAGAGATAGAAACTAGGGTTTGAGCCAAATACCCATCCTCTTGAATTTTCTTCTTCCTTGGTGGATCACCTCTAGAGGCCAAACATTTGGGTGGCTAACGTTGATCAAAGGAATGAACCAAACCCGGTGGATTCAAGATTGAACGCGAAAGGATTTGGAGGTGAACTTGTACCTGAGGAAGCTCGATCTTCAAGGGTATGATTTATTCTTTATCTTTTCGTTTAATTAATAATTATGCATAAAGGATGATCCGGGTATATGGTTTGTAAATTTTTAAACTCGATTTTACACGCTCCGCTTAATTTTATGCAATTTGATTGCGTTATGAATATTACAAACCTAACAGAACTGTCGTAGTTCTTTTCATTTCCCGTATCAGAAAATTATGTACATTTATTTCATACAAACTAACACTTGAATCTATACTTTTCTTTTCTCTTTCCTTTTTTTTCATTTTTTTTTAAGAAATTTAAAAAAAACGTTCAAGTATAAGTGAAAGTTTGTCAATTTATTGATAATAAAATTGCTTTTAACGAAAAACATAACGTTTCATATATAATAAATTTTGCTTTTGTTGGTGAAAGCATAACGTTCACCACTTTTAGAGATAAAGTGTAACTTTTTCGGGTCTGAGGGCTTATAGTCAGGTGCCTCATTCACTTTTGATGATAAAGTGTAACACTCGGGTGCCTCGTCACTTGGGTCGTCCAATTTCTTAGCAAGTGCAGTCTACGAGGACTTGAAAATGGGTGCCTCGTCACTTGGGTCGTCCAATATTTTGGCAAAGTCACGATCACGAGGACTTGAAATTGGGTGCCTAAATCACTGAGTCGTCCAATTTCTTGGCAAGTCTGCAGATCTACGAGGACTTGAAATCGGGTGCCTCGTCACTGGGTCGCCCAATTTCTTGGCAAGTGCGATCACGAGGACTTGACCACCGTTTAGAGTGGACCACCATCTTGGGTGGTTTTTTTTTTCATCAATTCTTGTGCCTCCTCCCTTGGTCATCCAATTTACTTGGCAAAGGATATTCCTAAGGACTTAAACCACCATTTTTGGTGGACCACCATCTTGGGTGGATTTTTAATTCATCTGTAGTTCAAAGTTTATTCGATGGTACGTAGAGCCAATATTTGAGTTCTTGACTTCCGGGACTGCACCATGGGTGATGGTGTTGCACGTTTCTTTTCCTAGTTCAATTTCCCCGGCCGCCAGTTTCTCATGGTATATCCTCCGTAGACTGTAACAGTCCATAGTGGAATGCCTTGCATATTGGTGGTATACACAGAAGTCTGATATTCTTTTCATTTCTTCAGTTACAACCGACCGGGGCCTTAGAGGTTTCACCACTCCGTGCTCGACCCATTGTTTGTACAGGCTCCTGAACGCCTTCTCGCTGCATGTGATAGCCTCCGAATCGGCATTGTGGTATACTTGTCCCCATGCTTTTTCTCGCTTCGCTCAAATTTCTCATTCTTCTCCTCTCGCTTCGTGGTTTTTGATCGAGAATCCACCAAAGCCACGATTGATGTCCTCTTGCTTTTCCATGTATCCATCGCATGGTGGTGGGAAATGTCATGATTCCCCAAGTCTTGTGCAAAAGATGAGAGGGTCATAAATGAATCGCATGCCTTGGTAATGAGGTGGGGCTTAAAGGCGCGTCTAAAGCACCATTGTTTGATATGCTAACCAAGTTCTTTTCTTCAATTGGTTCTACACACTTCGTGCTTGGGCCCTGAACTTTGTCAACGTAATCGACACTCCTCATTCGGCTTCGCTTAAATCGCATGAGCTCTACAATGGTTACTGTTTCGCTTTATAGAAAAACTTCTTAAAAAATTATAATTTTAGGTCATCCCAATCATGGACTGACCCCTTCTCCAAATTATAGTACCAACTGAAGGCACTATCCGTCAAAGTCTTGTTGAATTCCCGCATCAACAAGTTATGGTTGTTCACTTCATCATATCCTAGCCATGGAGACATCGACTCTACAAACCTGGCAATATGTTCCCTAGCATTTCCTTTCTCTCCGTTGTATTTTGGAAATTGTGGCGGATGCTCAATATACCTTGTCGGGTAAGGTTGCCTCCGAATGTGTGCCGGGTAAGGTGAAGTAAAGTTTAACTCTGAGGGTCGGGATGTCTGTCTGCGAAGTTGATTGATCACATCGATCATATCATCCTTCGTCACGTACTGGCTCGTGGCATGAACTCTCTGTGGTACAGAAATTGGTTGATTTACACTGACATCATGTAAATTCTGTATCGGTTGTGCTTGTAGGCCGGTTTGTTGAACGAGGTTTGGGATGGTTGGAATCTGCACTTGTGAAAATACGGGGATAATAGTTGGAATGATGTTTGTCTTAAAGTGGCGGACTTCAACTGGGTTGTGGCAAGCGCCACCCTTGCTTTTGAGGTTCCAAGTGGATGATTGGGGACGGATCGATTCTCCATCAATGGAGGTACCGTCGATTCTCCTTATTATTCTTATCGTTGTTGTTGTCCTCCACTCCCCGCCGGTTCTCCTTGTGATTTGTGTCGGGAACATAGCCTTGAAAGCGGGAATCAGATCAATCGGCGGAAATTTCTCATTTCCTCTTGCTTTCTCTGCATCTCCAAAGATCATAGCCATCATCATCCTCGTTCTTTCCGTGCTTCCTTCAACGCCTTGAAAGCATCTCGGTTGCACAAAGATTTGCCGCTTCTCCTCTTTCTTCCTCGATTTGCCTTTCCGCTACCGCTGCTCACCGACATTCTTTGGTTGTTGCTTTCGGCCATGTATATGGTGATGTTGAACTTCCTTCCGATGCGTCTTCAAGGATGGGTTGATTGAGATTTAGATTCACGATTGGAAAGCTTGACTTGCTTGGGCTGGAATTGGACCCGGTGAGGTAATGTCTTTTGTTGTTGGTGAAGCTCTTCTCTTGTTCTCCCACTTCGAGTTGTGGGCATACCCTTCACGAATTCTACACCTCCTCAGCAGAGTCGCCAAAAGAATATGGGCAAGAAAATCGTACCTTGCTAGGGTTAGGGTTTCGTGTTGGCTGAGGAGGAGAGAAATCTACGAAGAGCACAAATTGATTGATTGATCAAGAAGGGGAGCGGCGGTGGGCGATTACTCCAACGACGATGGCGAGAACCCTAGAATCAGAAAATCGGGTTAGGGTTATTGGGATTCCAAGAGCCTTCTTGTTGAGTCCCTTGAGTTGAGAGCGAGTGTCCCAAACCCTTTAGTGCTTTTAGGTGGAATATACAAACCTTAAATCACCAAAAGAGTCTGAGTCCTGTGTCTGGAGAGAGGTCCAAACCCTTTAGTGCTTTTACGTGAAAAATCCAAGCCTTTAAGTCACCAAAAGGGTCCAAGTCTTGTGTCTCTAGAGAGATCCCTTTCCCAATGGAATGGAAGGGTATTTATAGGGTTCTTCGGAAAGTAGTCATGTGCAAGGCACATGCTTTGAGAAATTCAGAAATACCCTTTAGTCATTAGAATAATGCCATATTATTACCCGCCTGTCTCTACAGCCACCAATCCAATCCTCAATCAATTCCCAAAACAAGCCGCCTCCACGAGTCTTCTGCATCGGGACACGTGGAGGCTTCTCCCGGGTCTAACACATTTATTTCTGACTTTTTCATCTTCATTCCATTAGGTTATGCGAACCCTAATTTGCACATTTAATAAGGTCGTGGAACCCTAATTGTCCATTTAATTCAATTAGATCATGTGAACCCTAATTTTATACTTGGGCCCACAAATAGTTACTGCACTGATTTGGATAGTGGTTTTGGAGGATACAGCTGTACCTGCCTTGAAGGTTATGAGGGCAATCCATATCTCGGTCCAGGCTGCCAAGGTAAGTTGTTAATATACAAAAGTTAACCTATTAGATTTTTATGTTTTTACTATCACTTAATTGTTGGGAAATATAATATTATACCCATATATTGGTATCCCATATATTGGTCATTGACCAAAAGGTTAACCTATTAGGTATATGATTCATTAGAGCATTAAAAATTATAATGTTTTGATGTGGGATTTTACTATCACGCATTAACTCAACATAATCTATTTAATCAAGAACACTGATACTTGGATTTAGATTCCAAGCAGTCTAATTAATCTTGTTGAAATGATCAATTGTATTTATGTAGCAAAGAGTTGTAATTGTATATTACAATTTTTTTCTCAAAAGTTGTTGTTTCACTAGTATATAATATCTCTGATTTATTGTGACTGTGATGTGATGTTCTTTGGTAGATATCGACGAATGTGCTGATCCAAACAAAAATATGTTTGAGAAGATTTGCACTAATACTCTGGGAAGTTATAAATGTTCTTGTCCAGATGGATACTACGGGGATGGAAAGGAATATAGCCGTGGTTGCATTGCTGACAACTCTGAATTTCCAGTAATCAAGTTCTCACTAGGTAACTCATTACTCAAAAGTTTAAATATTTCTACATATAGTCATATTGAAAATTAAACAAGTTCAAATACTGCTGTTTAGTCAAATTCTTAATTCCTTGTGTTTAACGTTAAAATTATGATCTAAACACAGCAGTTAAGTATATATAATTTATACGTTTGTGAAGAATTACATAATTTCTTGTTAATTAGTGTTTAAGATTTCTGTAGTTTAATTTACGTACGTACAATTTGTGTGTCCAATTGCATGCAGGTTTTGGATTCGGCTTCTTGTCCCTGATCATTGGAACAAGTTGGTTGTATTTTAGCATCAAAAGAAGGAACCTCATCAAAGTCAGAGAGAAATTTTTTCAGCAAAACGGGGGTGTGCTATTGAAACAACAAATTACTTCCAATGAAGGCGATGTTGAGTCCACAAAAGTTTTCACAGCTGAAGAGCTGGAGAAAGCCACCAACAACTATGCTGCTGATAGGATTGTCGGACGTGGTGGTTATGGCACGGTGTACAAAGGCATTTTACCCGATCATCGCGTAGTAGCAATCAAAAAGTCGAGAATAATGGATGGTAGTCAAATAGAGCAATTCATCAATGAGGTGATTATTCTTACACAGGTCAACCACAGAAATGTAGTGAAGCTTTTGGGGTGTTGTTTGGAGAGTGAAGTCCCCTTATTGGTTTATGAATTTGTCTCAAATGGTACTTTATTTCACCATATCCACAACAACAAAGGAGGCATGACATGGTTATCTTTGGAAAATCGCTTAAGAATAGCTGCAGAATCTGCAGGCGCACTTGCATATCTTCACTCCGCAGCTTCCATGCCCATCATTCACAGAGATGTCAAATCAGCCAACATACTCTTGGATGAGAATCGGACGACGAAAATTTCAGATTTTGGAGCATCAAGGCTAGTACCCTTGGATCAAACTCAAGTGACCACATTAGTCCAAGGGACACTAGGGTACTTGGATCCGGAGTATTTCCATACAAGCCAATTGACAGACAAAAGCGATGTTTATAGCTTTGGAGTAGTTCTGGCTGAGCTCTTGACAGGGAGAAAGCCACTTTCCATGGAGAGACCACAGGAAGAAAGGAATCTAGCCACCTATTTCATCATGTCTGTAAAGGAAAACCGATTGTTTCAGATTCTAGAGCCTCAAGTGTTAAGGGAAGAGAGTTTAGAGCAGCTACAAGCAGTTGCTCAACTTGTAAAGAAGTGCCTTAATCTGAGTGGAGAAGAAAGACCCACGATGAAGGATGTGGCAATGGAATTAGAAGGTTTAAGGAAGTTCACTAAACATCCTTGGGCAGTTAATCGTCAACCTGAACATGAAGAGGCTATGAGTTTAATCAACGAGAGTACTGAACAATCTGATCTCTATTCTGTGTCAATAAATCTTTATACCAGTACCACTCAGGACTTCTCTGGACAATATAGCATGAACAGTAGACATTTACTTTTCCCAGTAAATAGCCCTCGCTGATATGTATATATATATATAAGGTGAAGAACATCATTTTCACTTTTATAAAATAAAGTGAGACCGAGCAAGCAGACCCCATCGTATAAATGAGTCCGTCCATAATTACAAGCTCGAGAACTCAAAATGAGGCTAACATGTCTGTAATATAGCTTTTAAGTGTGTGAAATTTGAAGTACTATATATCAATTCGTTTCCTTTTATTTTTTATTCCTGGCATTCATGCGATCTCAGGAATTTTTTTAGTTAACGAAGAAACTTTAATATCCATGTGCAGCCGAAGGAGCTTAATTTATAGCTGCACCTAGCTAATTTATTTAATTCCCTAGCTCTAATTCCATTCTATTAGAACCCACTTACTTTGAGTGAAGGATGAGCCAACTTAAAGCGGACAGATGACAAACTTAGACCACCATATATATATATACAAGGGTAAATTGCAAAACTCTACCTTGACCCTCATAACTACTATTTTTTTTATTTGTTAAATGAATAACTACTATTTTTTTTTTCCTTTTAATTTAATCTAATTTTTAGTGTTTAATTTTGTCTTTTACATTTAATCAAAATATGCTACTTAAATTTTCATTTAAACATCTTTGGGTTTTATAATTAATTTCTTTTTAATTATTTTATTTGGTTAAAATAAAATAAATTTATTTATGTGAGAATCTATTTTATTATTTTAAAGACGTATTTGTCCTTCTATTAGGAGAGAAAATAGTTTTTATATATATATATATATATATATATATATATATATATATATATATATATATATATCTTAACCATTTGTGGTAGATGTATATATTCAATTTGCACTAATAATTATTTGATAATATACCTTGTATTGTACGTAAAGGTTATGAAATTAACTCGTGAGTGCAGCATATATTTCAAAATGCAAACCCCACTATATGCATGGATACTACATAATCAAATCTTTCGATCTAACTTCAACGAAAGAGGATTTTAAAGACCATAAAATGGGTCACTAAATGTAAGATAGGTTGTCCTAAACCTATTTATGCTGCGTTTGTGTTCGTGTTTGTGAGTTTGGAGGGATGAGATCAGAAAAGAAAGTATAGGAGGGGAAAAGATGAGAAGGGATTATAATTTTCGTTTGTTATGTTTGTGAGTTTTAGAAAGAAAGGAAATTGATGAGATTTTTATTATATTTTTTTTGTTTGTGAGTTTAGAAGAAATGAATGGAACGGAAAATAATTTTATTGTAATTATTTTATAGATGTATAATTATTGTAATTAATTTTTTTTCTATATAAAAAATATATATTCAAATTTGCATTGGACATAGCCAGGTTGATTTGGTAAATGGTCAACATTTCCTAAAAATAATTCATAGGACAGTACTATTTGGATATTGAAAAGAGGTTTATTTGGGAGGGAGAGAGGGCTAAATCATATGCACCATATATCCATATATATTTCAGCTCTGCAAAACCTTAAATAAATCATGGGCACGGATCCCCCCATAAACCAAGAGATATCAAGATATATTCAAGAATGAATGATTATAAAATGGTCGAAAATGCCATATTTTTTATGAATCCTAATTCTATTCATTTAATTAAAATAGGTTGATCGATTAACATTTTTTATAGCGTAATTTAAATTGTATAACAAAAATCATCTAAAATAAAACGATCCTTTTTATAAAATGCAACTTATTCTTTTGGACCATTAAAAATACTGTCCATTTAATATGTCCACCGAAGATTCACCCTTTAATTTGTTTATTTATTGTTGACTTCTTCTCAATGACACTGTTTGGAAACTTCGCCAGTCTCCTTTTTTTGTTTAGACTTTAGACAGTTGACTTCTATGAGGACACACTAATTGAGTAGAAGTTTGTACGTAGTGCATTAGTCAACATTATTTGGATTGTTAACCTATGACTTTTTCATTTTTTTTTCTAATTTTCTTTATTATGTAATAAAGTTTTTTAAGGCCAACCAAATTTAAATAATACTCCCTCCGTCCCTATTTAAATGACGTTTTAAATTTTTTTATTTGTCCTTAATTAATTGACGTTTGTTCAAATCTAGGAGAATTAATAATAATTTTTTCAAAATTATCCCTCATTACTCTACCTATTTTTTTGGTACTTTAAACTCTTGTGTTATGATAAATTAATAATTTAAGAGTATTATAGACAAATGAATACTATATTTAATGATTTTCAATCATTATCTTAATTTTTGTGCCCATCTCTAAAACGTGAGGAAGTACTTAATAAAATACTCCGATCGAGAATATCGTAGCCGCTCCAAACAGTTAAAAGAGAAGCAAAAACTTTTTTCTTCTTCTCATCATCTAAGTTCTAACTCTGTGTGTGTATTATATATGTATATCAGTATTAGTTCAGAACCTGCATGCTCCTGAAATAATTTTTGATACTCCCTCAGTACCTCTATTCCCCAAAAAGTAGTCCTAGTATTTGACAATTTATTTTGCGAACACAATATTATATTTAAGTTTTTTTTTTTATCATAATTAATTTTGGTTTCATACCATTAATATTAAATTAACAACTTATTATTATTTTAAGTAAACAATTAAGAAACAAAAGTTGGTAATATTTCAAATTTTATAAATATAAGTCGGAGGGAGTATTAAAGGAATATCATCCAAAATTATGTCCACGGTCAGGAGATTATCAAGAAAACTAAGGAGGATTATATATAAGTTTTGGAATTTTTAATGTACAGTGGAGTAGCATTCATCTTAATTATGCATGTGTTCAAAACTAGTATGATCTAAACTCGTAATAGTAGTACGTATGTGGTTAATTACTGATAATAATGATTGATCAACCGACCTTGGATTCCTTTTATTTGCATATAGTAAGTCAACTATCAACCTGCAGTCTAATTTATCAACTTTTTCAATTTTAAAAAAAAAAAAAAAAACTTCAAATACAGACTATCAGTACTATAAAATTATACAATATTTTAAAATTTAATATCATAGTTTACTCTCATATCACATCATTATGGAACAAAATTATAATATCTTGAATATTTGTAAATTTTATTTATAAAACTTTTGGGATCGAGAGCTTATATACAGCTAGCTAGCAATAGCATGTTGTATGATTTTGACTAAACCGCTAGGATAGTGTATAAAACACCCAACATCGATCAATGCTATCATTCACGCCCATTCATTTAGCAACATGAACTTGCTAGTTGCCTTAGCTTGTGTTTGTGGGCTAGCAGCAACGTTGACGCTGGCCACATCATCCACCACCACCAACTCCGCCATCACAAAGCCCGGATGCCAACGCCAATGCGGAAACCTAACAGTGCCATATCCTTTCGGCATCGGAGTAGGCTCGGGTTGTTCCCTAGACTCCTTATGGTTCGACATTAATTGCAACACTTCCTTCAATCCTCCCAAGGCCTTCATAGGCGGCCTTCAAGTTTACGACATATCCGACGCTCAATTGCGCGTTTCTAACGTGGTAGCAAAAAGATGCTACGGTCCATCCGGCGCATTGGTCCAAGACAAAAACGCATTTACCAATTTAGGGGAATCTCCCTACACATTCTCGGATGCAAATATATTCACACTCATTGGTTGTGATGATCTTGCATTAATAACGGGTCCCCTAAACCGCAACTTCACTAGCGGGTGTATTTCCCTATGTTCCAAGGCTAAAGATGTGCCTAATGACGAGTGTTCTGGCATTGGTTGTTGCCAAACATTAATACCAAAGGGTCTCAAGTTTTTTCTCACTAATCTTGGTACCTTGAGGAACCACACTGGGGTTTGGTCATTTGATCCATGCAGCTATGCGTTTTTGGGTGAGAAAGATAGCTTTAAATTTCGTGGTGCATCGGATTTTTCTGATCCAAATTTCATGAACAGAACCCTGGCTAATGTTCCCATAGTACTTGACTGGGTGATTGGGAATCAAACTTGTGATCAAGCTCGAGACTCTAGTTCTTTTGTGTGCCTATCAAATAGTTACTGCGTTGATTCGGATAGTGGGCTAGGAGGATACCGTTGCAGCTGCCTTGAAGGTTATGAGGGCAATCCGTATCTTGATCCGGGTTGCCAAGGTAAGTTGTGATAATTAACAAACTTGTAAGAAAGCTCTTTTAAACTTTGCATTAATTACAAATTGTTAATGTTTTGTGATCTCTTTTTTACTCCTAGATATCAATGAATGTGCTGATCCAAACAAGAATGATTGCGAGAAGATTTGTGTTAATTCTCCAGGGAGTTATAATTGTTCTTGTCCACATGGATACTATGGTGATGGGAAGAAAAACGGCCGTGGCTGCATTGCTGAAAGCTCTGAATTCCCAGTAATCAAATTGTCACTAGGTAAAAAAATTATTAACAAGTTTTAACATATACTATTATTTTAAATAACAAGTGATTGTTAGCTAGGATCCTCTCCATTTCATTTGTATATTTTCCACCATCATCATCATGATGTTACATTCCAACACATTTTAAATATGAACCATGAAATGGAGAGGATCCTAATTCTGAGTTATCCCCTGAGGTTCAATCTTCTATAAAGTCTAATTTTTGTCAAGTGATAATCAACCTATCCGATTTCTAGCTATCTTTTTTTTTTTCAAAAGTTAAATTGGGGTATCTTGTTTATATCATTTATTTCAAACACATGTTGTGACTTATAAAACAGATGAAACTAGCATTTAAGACTTTCTATGTTCCAAAGTATAGGACCAGAATGATATGTAAAATGCAAAAGAATATGTTGTTATGCTTTCGAACATGTTAAGTTAATTGAATGTGCAGGTTTGGGATTCGGCTTCTTGTCCTTGATCATTGGAATAAGTTGGCTTTACTTTAGCATCAAGAGAAGGAAGCTCATCAAAGTTAGAGAGAAATTCTTTCAACAAAACGGCGGTGTGTTGTTGAAGCAGCAAATTACTTCAAATGAGGGTGGTGTTGAGTCCACAAAAATTTTCACAGCTGAAGAGCTCGAGAAAGCCACCAACAACTATGCAAACGATAGGATCGTTGGACGAGGGGGTTATGGCACGGTGTACAAAGGAATTTTATGGGATCAACGCGTAGTTGCAATAAAAAAGTCGAGAATAATGGATGATAGTCAAATAGAGCAATTCATCAATGAGGTGATTATTCTTGCACAAGTCAACCACAGAAATGTAGTGAAGCTTTTGGGGTGTTGTTTGGAGAGTGAAGTCCCCTTGTTGGTTTATGAATATGTTTCAAATGGTACTTTATTTCACCATATCCACAGCAACAGAGGAGACATGGCATGGTTATCTTTGGAAAACCGACTAAGAATTGCTGCTGAATCTGCTGGCGCTCTTGCGTATCTTCACTCGGCGGCTTCAATGCCAATCATTCATAGAGACGTAAAGTCTGCCAACATATTACTAGACGATCATCATGTAACCAAAATCTCAGATTTTGGAGCATCAAGGCTAATACCCTTGGATCAAACTCAGGTGACTACCTTAGTCCAAGGGACACTAGGGTACCTGGATCCGGAATACTTCCATACGAGCCAATTGACAGATAAAAGCGATGTCTATAGCTTTGGAGTGGTTCTGGCGGAGCTCTTGACCGGGAGAAAACCCCTTTGTTTGGAGAAACCACAGGAAGAAAGAAATCTAGCCACATATTTCATTATGTCTGTAAAGCAAAATCGGTTGTTTCAGATTCTAGAGGCTCGAGTTGTAAGGGAAGGGGCTTTAGAACAGCTCCAAACCATGGCAGAGCTTATAAAGAAGTGTCTTAGTCTGAGTGGTGAAGAAAGACCTACAATGAAGGAAGTGGCAATGGAATTAGAAGGTTTAAGGAAGTTTACTAAACATCCATGGGCTAATCATCAACATGGACATAATAATGAAGAGGCTACGAGCTTAATGAATGAAACTCAACACTCGGATCTTTATACTGTTCAATTGAGCTCTTATGGTATTAATAATACAGGAGACATTTCTGAACAATATAGCATGGACAGTAGTCATTTGTTGTTCCCAGTAAACAGCCCTCGGTGACATGCATACATCATAAACTTTATTAAGTGTGAAGCTTCTCTAATAAATTCTCCCTCTTCCTGTAATTGAACTCATTCGAGTGTATAATGGATTTTATATTTGATCGGTGAAGACAATATTCATGTGAACTAGAATCATTAGTTTACTTTAAGAAAATTAATATTTTCAACAAACAAGTTAATATTTTGGCAAGTCTCCCTCCTCCTTAATTATATGAATAATAATAATAATAAATAGGACTTGTATTCATGTGATTGATAACTTGTAATATCAATTTTTCATTATAAAAATAATAATAATTTCAATTTTAATTCTACAAAGACTTGTATATTTAATCAATATTACTATTATAGGTTGCAATTTGGTGCTAACAAAATTTATTTATACTTGTTAATTAGTTTGTATGAAACATTCAACCTCATTTTTTAAAATTAATTAGCGTAAACTTTGATCAATTTATCGATACACATACCCAAAATAATCTTTCTGTGTATCAGCTGCTAACCGGTTCCTCATTTTTCATATACAAAAATGAATCAAAATGTGACAACTGCTTTGATTCAGTTTCTTTATTTCTTCATTATTTTATATTTAGTGTACTCCATAATCCATATTTTAATATTTTGATCACGTGTTTAAACCAAAATATAATGGTTCAAAAAGTTTATATTTATTCCAGATTGTTAAATACTGTAATCATTCTTATTGTGCTGCTCATTATCACTCACCACGGCTACCATTTCCATTTACACCTCAGAGCACTGGGAAGGAAACGATCAAGACCCAAAAAACCCTAATTTCGCCAATCGGACATTTTTGGGTAATTAGAGAAAAGTACCTTTTACAATGGTGGAAACGAATAAAAAATCCGAAACGAACACCACACAGAGCAAAACAATCCCGCCATATATGAAGGCAATTTCGGGTTCTATTGGAGGAATCGTAGAGGCTTCTTGTTTACAGCCAATTGACGTTATCAAGACCCGTTTACAGCTTGACCGCTCGGGTTCCTACAAGGGAATCATCCACTGCGGCAGCACCATTGTCAAAACCGAAGGCGTTCGGGCCCTGTGGAAGGGATTGACCCCGTTCGCCACTCATTTGACCCTTAAGTATGCCCTCAGAATGGGCTCCAATGCGGTGTTGCAGAGCGCGTTCAAGGACTCGGAAACTGGCCATATCAGTAATCAGGGCCGGATTCTTTCCGGGTTTGGTGCTGGTGTTCTTGAAGCTTTGGTTATTGTTACCCCATTTGAGGTTTGTCTCTGTTTGTTTTGTGTCTAACTTATTATTGGATGGAAATTTTGTTAATTTTGTTTGGTTTGTGATATTATATGGGTATGGATGCGTTTTTCTAGCAAATGTTTCAACTTTCAAGTGTTTAAAAGATTTTATATGCTGAGTTTTGGAGTTATGAATTGTTTGAAAATTATTTAGTTTAATATATGAAAATTAATAATATAACAAATTAAGAAAAAGTAAATAATATATACTTTGATTTTGAAGTTGGTAATGGAACTATGATTTATGATGACGGATTACGGAATCCTTTGAATGATAAATAATGGTAATGTGGCATGAATCTTCCAAACTTGTAATCTGGTCAGGGCTTCGGGGATGCAAAGTTTCCTCCAGGGGTTACTGAAATAAATAAAGATAACAGCAGATACTTGACGATCTTTATCTGAGCACTTTCTCTTCTCACTGTATGTTTTTTCTTGCTTAAGAGTCTCTCTCTCTCTTTATCTGTCTCTTACATGCACGAAAGTTCACACACACACACAAACACTTGATAGGTCCTACTTGGAAAAGGGTGCCTAGAGTGTAAGCACAACAATGAACTGCGACGAACTTTTAGACGTCCTATCTGCGATAAGGGAGATCCTCAGTAGTGGTGACTCTTTCACTCTTCGACAGACTAATACATGTATCGAATGCCTATGGATTCTGAGTGACTAATGTACTTGACAGATTACTGATTAACTTACTTTGAAAAGGTCGTGAGAGAGATGGATAGAGGGTTCCGACTTCCGAACATCTTCGTGAGGGAAACGCCACAATTGATGACTCATTTTTCAATGTATTCTGAAAAGAGTTTTTTAAACAACCCGAGTCAAATCTCAAGTCCGGAATAAATTTCGGGTCAAATCCCAAGTCCGAATCAAATCAAATCTATCAAAATAAAGCCTTAAACTATTGGCTCAATAGTATTTTCTTTGGTCATCTTAGCCTACCACAGGCTCACCCAAAAGGTCATGACTTGAGGTACTATTGGTAGTAATTTATTTTTTTACATGCAGACAAAATTTTTCCCTATCTTTCGATGTGGGATTGGGGTGTTACAAACTCCCCCACTTAAATTTCTGACGTCCCCGTCAGAACTGATCACACACACGGTCCACAGATCTTTGCCTCTCTAGCCATTGTGGGATACCGGTCGGTTACGTGTCCCCACCTCCAGACCTCCATCTCTCCATTGTGGGAGAATACCACCATCTTTCGTGTCTCCACCTCCGACAACCCGATCGGATGACCCGACCTGAGCTTTCGAGAGTCGGTTCTGATAACATATGAAACAACTTGAGTCAAATTTCGAGTCCGGAACAAATCTCAGGTCAAATCTCAAGTCCGAATCGAATCAAATACATCAAAATAAAACCTTAAATCACTGATCCAATAATATTTTCTTGGGTTATCTTAGCCTACCACAGGCTCACCCAAAAGGTCATGACTTGAAGGTACTATTGGTAGTAACTTATTTCTTTATATGCAGACAAATTTTTCTCCTATCTTTCTGAGACTGGTGTATTACAATTTTGCTCCTTTGGCATAGGGCTAATGCAGTTCCAAAAGAGTGGGTTTGAAATTTTGAAAAGATATAGACAGTCGTTGATGGTGACCAAGAGGCCATCAATCATTCCTGCATTCAAGTCTAACTCTCCTTTCTGCCTGTCACTTGATCTTCGTTACTTTGACTTGCCTGTCACTGAATCTTCGTGCCTCTTAGGTTATTTGAATCTCATGATATAGATGGGTGTCACTGAATCTTCGTGCCTCTTAGGTTATTTGAATCTCATGATATAGATGGGAGAACTTTAACGAAGAAGAGATAGATTTTGTTTTGCCATTGTGTATACTTAAAGATATATTGTGTCTCATGTCATAGTTATCATGTATCAAGATCTCGTTTTGTACTCTCCGAGTTTCCTTTTGGTATACTCTTGTATATCTTATTTTAGAATGGTTATACAACTGATTGCGTAGTAAAGTTATTTCGATAACTTTTGTTCTACAACTAGTTTTTCTCTCTGTATCTTGTTACGGTCTTATAAAGATGCATTCTACTTGCGAAAGCACAAGTGAACCTGCTTAATAAACTTCGACTATTGTTCACATTTGGTGAATATTTGTAGAGAAAAATTTACTAGGAGTTGCTACTAGATTGTTTTGTAGATATAACTTAGATGCACTCACATAATAGTTGTCAACTTTTATCAATGCAGGTGGTGAAAATTAGATTGCAGCAACAAAAAGGGTTAAGCCCTGAACTTTTGAAGTACAAGGGCCCTATACATTGTGCTGGTGTAATCATCCGTGAAGAGGGCCTCCGTGGGCTTTGGGCAGGGGCCGCCCCAACTGTGATGCGCAATGGGACGAACCAGGCTGCGATGTTCACGGCCAAGAATGCTTTCGACAAAATCTTGTGGAAGAAACATGAAGGTGATGAAAAAGTCCTCCTGCCATGGCAGTCTATGATATCAGGATTTCTTGCTGGAACAGCTGGTCCAATATGCACAGGCCCATTTGATGTTGTAAAAACAAGGTTAATGGCTCAGAGCCGGTCTGGGGGTGACCTGAAGTATAGGGGCATGTTTCACGCTATCTCAACAATATATGCAGAGGAAGGCTTGCTTGCCTTGTGGAAGGGACTGTTGCCCCGGCTCATGAGGATCCCACCTGGCCAGGCAATTATGTGGGGTGTGGCTGATCAAGTGATTGGCTTCTACGAGGAAAGATACATTCACAATGCACCCTTATAGGTATCATTTGTAACATTTAGGTTATTGAGATCTCAATTCAATTGCAAGCATGAAGGCGCTGTTTTACGTACCTCTTCCCTTTCCTCCAAGTCTTTTGATTGCACTGAGGACGGGATTACATAAACTGTTTTAATATTAATCTCTACCTATTTCATTTGATATCCTTGGCGAAAGTCAGCCTGGACATATCAGAGAATATTTCATTTTTGGATTCATGTGAATGTGCAATGACAGGGAGGAAGCTTTATGTTACATGCTCAATTTGTTAAAATATTTTATTACTATTAACTAGTTTTATGTGTCTAAAGTTTATGTAATTGTGGTAGTAGAGGTAGGTAGTTAAGAGTTTAGTGGTTTAAGAGGTGTCGTGATGTAATTGGAGTTATTTTAGGGATGTGTATTAGTGGTTAGTTGTCATGTTGTTAACCCTTGGAGTTGGCAAGATTTGATCATGTAATCTACCCTTATTTTTGTGCATCCCATGCCATTGAACCACTCCCATTGACTGTATTGTCCTGTAATAACTAGACTAACAGAAAGAACTAGAACTTTGTTATTGGGTATTGGCTTCAATTTTTTATTTCCCTTAATAAATAAATCATTTGTAGTTTCTGCTTGTGTGGACTTTTTGTTTAGTTGAAAAATATTGGGAAAGACTGGGATTTCTGTTTTGCAGTGGAATGGTCCGCCTGTGGTCATCATATGTCTAGTTTGCAACTTATTTTATTTTGTTGTTTTTCAAAACTCTATTTCCAAATTAAATTTTTGCTTGGACTATAATGTGAGGCCTTTCTAGTTACATTTTAGCTTTTAACATCATTGTATGGCTGCTGATGTAGTGATTTGATGCCCATCTATTTGTAAATTTTTTTCCTTTTCATTTTCCCTATCAAATGATCTTATTGGGCTACAGAAACCTGCCTAGAAACCTTACTTTTTTCTTGAAGTGTCAGTTTCATTTACCCAAATTGCATAAATGATGTAATTTTTTTCCTTGATAAAAGAGTGGATTTTCATCGTTCTTTTTCTATAAATATAATCAACTCTGGTTGGTTACTCTCTAAACGTTGGTCTTAAATTGCAGTCATGGATGTTTCTTTGAATGAGCAGCACAAGAAGCTCAATGATGTGATGAAGAATCTGCCTGGTCTGAGCGTTACAAGGCCGCCTGCAGGCTTGTTTGCTTGCGATCATGAGGAATTAATGGTGGTCTTGCCGTTGAGTTGAGAAAAGGGAGAGTCGGGGCAAGAATATGTTGACTTGATGAATTATGAGTTAGGTTGATGAAAACTTGATGGGAATGAGGTTTATTATCCAAGTTATGAACTTGTTATGTGGTGATGAGCTTGCAAGGTGTTGCCTTTGGTGATTATTATTATTATTGGGTTGGGGGGGGGTACTCATAATTTAACCTCTTTTTTACTCGGCAGGCAGGCAGGCATGCAGGTAGAAAGAAGTTGCATCATGCAACACTTGATACTTCCTATTTACTACGCAAATACCATTAAGATAAGACTAGTGCCTGGTGAGAGAGGGGGAGGGGGGGGTTATGTTTTAGTTGTTGCGAGTAAACAATCATGTTTACTATTGTTAGAGTTAAATAGTTTGATTTTAATTAGTACATCAATGTTCAAAGCTTCTGTCTTGTATATGGTTTAACTCTTTTATTTAACTGAAAAGTTATTAAATCAATTGAGAATAATAAACATTATTACATTAAGTTAGTTGATCAAAATTTTGCATGCTTCAAAAGAAAATTATACATATTTATAATTTAAATTTATAAATATACACATAAGTATTCTAAAACAATCAAACACACACGTTTGGTTATCTTTTCAATTAATAACTTCTTAATTCATGCCTTTTAGATGAAAAATTAATTGCTTTAACGTGCATGAAACATTTAAACCGATAAAAAAATTAAATTTTTTTGTGGTTGATAATAATAAATTATTAAATATTAAATTTGCAAATTCATATAGTATATATATATATATATATATATATATATATATATATATATATATATATATATACCTATGTCAATTAATAAATATTGGTCTACTTAATATTATATCTCAACCGAATTATATATTATTTTTTAGGAAGATAATATATAATGATAACTCAATAGTCAAATGAAGTTTACTTTTTTTAGAAAAATATATTTAAGTGAATTTGGATTGAGACCAAAAAAGGGAGGTTTTTGTTTTTATTTATTTATTTATTAAAAATCATTGTACAAACACTAAAAGAAAAAAGAAAAAAGAAAATTCACATGACAAAACTCGTAAAAATATACTAGTAACGCGAAGCGCTCTCTCTCTTGCTCTATATAAAGCAAACACTGCCGACTCAAACCCTAACACACTGAAGCCACCTCCCTCTTCAAACCAGTACATTACTGTTGGGCTAAAACCCTAGCTGCACAGTTATTCCTCGATCAATATCTGCTGATTTCAGGTTAAAGTTTTGTGAAATTTTAACTCTGCAATTGTTGCGTTTGTTTTTAATAGTTTGTTTATTTGTAACTGATTTCGAGGTTTTACAATTCAGGTCTGATTCGAAACGATGTCAGACGATGAAAGGGAAGAGAAGGAGCTGGATCTCTCATCTCCTGAAGTTGTTACCAAATACAAGCTCGCCGCTGAGACTGTTAACAGTTACTCTCTCACCTTTCTCTCTCTCATTATATGTGTGTTTGAGATACTAAAAACAAAAGAATAAATTGTATTCTTTGGACAATTTTAGTTGCGAATTTTGTATAAATAGAACCAGTTAGCTTAATTACACCATTGTTTTTTTATTTTTGTTGAAATATGCAGAGGCTTTGCAATTAGTATTGTTAGAATGCAAGCCAAAGGCAAAGATTGTTGACATTTGTGAGAAAGGGGATTCATTCATTAGAGAGTAAGTTTCCCTTTTATATGTTAAAGTCTAAAGTCTATCATTCTTCTTGTTATTTACTGTTGATGTTAAATTGGGTTTATGTATATATATGTATAGGCAGACCGGAAATATGTACAAGAATGTGAAGAAGAAGATTGAGAAGGGAATTGCATTCCCAACTTGTTTATCTGTAAACAACACAGTGTGTCATTTCTCACCGCTAGCCAGTGATGAGTCTGTGTTGGAAGAAGGTGATGTTTTAAAGATGTAAGTTTTCTTGAATCTCAGGTTTTTATATTCACTTTTACACTGTATTTAGTAGCACGTTTGTAGTGTGCTCCGGGTTATGACTGAGCAAATAAGATGGGTCTTTGATGGATGCAGTGATATTGGATGTCACATAGATGGATTCATTGCTGTAGTTGCACACACTCATGTTCTTCACGAAGGGAAAGTGACTGGGAAAGCAGCTGATGTTATTGCTGCAGCAAACACTGCTGCTGAAGTTGCTTTGAGGCTTGTGAGGCCAGGAAAGAAGGTAATCATATTGGCAATTGTAGGTTTTGTTTTTGGTGTTTTATGACTCTTTTTGAGTATTTATTGTTGCATTTTAAAGGGATGAGTACGTAATTGTCATCTGTTCATAACTGCTTCAGAGGCATCACATTGGCAGCTTGTGCCATGCTATTTTATAGTGGTTCCTAGGTTGTTTATCTGTTATTTCTTTTTTATTGTTATCTGATCTTATGATAGCTTATGATGCCTATTTAGTGTAATTTTTCTTTGACTTTTAAATTTAAATGTTAGACATTCTATTTGTAAGTGCATAGTCTTTTAGTATCATCTTTTCCTGCATGATTTGGGTAGAGAGTTTCTGTATTTGACTGAGCCTTACTGCCTTTTCTTAGTTCATTCAGCCTACTCTAAACGATGATTAATCTGGATAAGCTATAGACTAATGTCCAAATTAAGCCTTTGTCATCTATGAAGCACAGACACATCTAGGAAGGCCACAAATTGGTGTCCGACACGAGTCAGACACAAATTCGCCCCGACACGTCCGTGACACGTGTCTGTGAATTTCCTTTTTTAAGGCTCCGTCGCTGGGGACAGCTCGGACACACTGGGGGGCATGCCTGGGGTAATTTTTTTTAAAAAGTAAATAAATTTCAGTGCTTGAATTAGAAGAATAAGTTAATTAAAGATATGCAATTTGTACCTTCTAAACCTAGTTCATTACAAATCACATCGCAAACCAAACATTCCAATCGACTTCTCTTCTCGCTCTCTTCTCGCGGCGACTTTGCAGTGACTTCACTACTCTTCTCGCCTCCTCTCGAGGCTCGTCTCACCTGCTCCTCTCTCCTATCCTTTCACGGCTGCTACAACCTAAACCCCTTTTTTGTTTTTTCAGTTCGAGTCTCTCTCTCCTTTTTTTTGCTTTAATATATATGCTACCCGAATACCCGATATGGTCCTCTTTTTCCCGGCTGCTCCTTTTTGTGTTTTTTTGGTTGGAGTCTTTGACTGTGGGCAGCTGGTTGCATTAATTTTATAAATGATATATGTGATTGGCTGCATAAAATTATATAAGGAGAAAAATTATGTGATTGGGTATGTTATAAATTTGTGTTCGATTGTGGGCGCCTAATTGATTTACAGTTAACACTTAACATTAAACAATTGTTAACATTAATTTTATTCCATATATGATATATGTGATTGGATTAATAATTATATTCATTTATTGTATAAAATACATTTATATTATTAAAAATATAAAAAAAAAAAATTGAATGTGTCACCGACGTATTGTATCTTTTGTTTTTTGGAACATGTCGTATCCCGTGTCGCGTATGGAGTTGAGTCTGAATCGGTGCTTCATATTTTGTCATAGTTACTCTGACACGGGATAATTTAAATGAATTATGATATAGTTTTATTTTTTATGGGTTTTATGTCGGTTATTGCTTTGTTCTTTTCAATTATTATGTGCTTGTATATGGAATGAGCTACATAAATAGTTGAATGCCTTAATAACATTTAAAAAATAGAACGGCAATGTTTTCTGAATGCATGAGTACCTATGCAAAATTGTTAAATCTATCTAATACAAAATTTGTATTAATGGTAACTTTGCCGAGGGATTGGTTGCTTTCAATCTCCTCTTTTCCCTGTTGCCTACATAATAATGCATGGCTAGTACCTTGGGATGCTCCATGTTAATCAGTTTTTAATGGTTGACACTATTTATCCCTTGTGGCCAACATTTTTCATTTACAAGATACACTATGATAGTATAAGGCACTACCTAAGTACCTATGCCAAAATCAACACCTAATTTGACTTTTGCAGTGCTTTTGTACTGATGGAAACTTTGCCGAGGGGATTGGATGCTTCCCTATCTCCTCTTTTTTTCCTGTTCCCTATATAATAATACATGGCTATTACTTTCGGATGCTCCATGTTAATCAACTTCTTTTGTGGTTGACATTAACTTTCCCTTGTGGGCCAACATTTTGATTTATAGGCTAGATATATAATGGCAATAACATGAAGGCATATTTACGTATGCACAAAACTGCATAGAATTCCTAGAAGAGGTAGTTTTGCAAATTGTGTGGTGATTATGTGCTTTCTGTGATTTCTTCTGTCCCCTGTTGGTTATATTTTGCTTGGCCATTACAAGGGGTGCTCCATGTTGACCTATTCTCTATATTAGTCAACTAAATTATGCCGAAGGTATATTGGCTTGACCTTATTGGTTGTTTGCCTTTGACAGATAGGTTTTCCTCTTCATTCCATCTATTTTTGTTAGATTTATCTATTCTCCACGGATTCTTTTCCTTTCCTCTTAACTTTAATTGCTGCTTTTCACTTCCTTTGTTTGTCTGTATGTGTGCCATTTATAGTCAAAGTTTCCCTTTTGGTTTTTAGTTTCTAAAGTGATGCATTCGCATGGGCAGTTTTTAGTCGTTTTGTTACTCTTTCTAATGGAACTAGAGCATGATTTTTATATGAAGAAGATACTAACTGGCTATGGAGTGTTACTCCTGTGAAGCCATATTAAAGTCATAGTTACACTGATAGATCATCGTGCCTCTTTGTTTCCCTTTCTTTACTTCCCCAACAATTTCTCTCCTCTTTATGGTCTACAAATTGTGATCTATATGGTTAAATGCCATAAAACCGAGCAGGGCTCAGTCTATGAACTAGAACTGTTAGATAGCAAGTCATTATTTCAGTTAAACAGATTGTATTTGATTTGTTTTTATGTTGTCAGTGATTGTTATCATCTTTCTCTCTTCTTTTAGCATCATAGCACGATATGTTCTTACTTCTCAAAGAAATAAAACTAATGTGCACATCTTTGGAGTTCTTGATGTGGTGCCCTGTATTTAATATTACTGGTCAGAAGTTTAATGTTTCTACATGATGAATACTTGTCATAAGCTATGGAAGAAATTCCAAGTGATGCTTTTGTCATAGTTACTCTGATAGGACTTCTGTCATTAGCTTCTGGCTGGAAAGTACATTATCTACATAGGTATGAAATCTAGCGGACTGGTTGACGGTTCGCACAAGGCACAGCAGATTGTTATGGCTTGTGCCTTGTACTAGTTTCTTCAGGGAGTATACTAACTTGTATTTGGCATTTTTAAGAGGTACTACCTTTTTTGGGTTTTGGTTTTTACAGTCCTCAATGCTGGTCCATGTTTGCAGATTGTCATCCACAGTCTGAAGTGAAATGCTTAAGCCATTTTATGCATCTAACTTTGTACCTGACAATTAGCCTCTTAATTTCACTATTTTGCAAATTGTGTCGTTGAGATTTCATTATCTAAAATCGATTATTGCTTGCTTGGTTATGAATTCCTGTCTATAGTTAGAAACTACTTCTTGATCTTGTTAAGTGAGACTAATGAAATCAATTAATAGAACAAAAGTGTTTCTTTATTTTCTCTCTTCCTGTCACTTGTTTGCTAATTCTCTATTCTTCATGGCAGAACAAAGATGTGACTGAAGCAATTCAGAAGGTTGCTGCTGCCTATGACTGCAAAATTGTTGAAGGTGTTCTTGGTCATCAGCTCAAGCAGTTTGTGATTGATGGAAACAAAGTTGTACTGAGTGTCTCAAACCCTGATACAAGAGTTGATGATGCGGAGTTTGAGGAGAATGATGTTTATGCAATTGATATAGTGACAAGTACAGTGGAAAGGTAAGATTGTTTTATATAAAACTAAGGCTATTGCATAGTGTATAGCCTCTTACATTTCCCCTTACAATGCTTGCTCAAATCGCAGCCCAAGCTGTTGGATGAAAGGCAAACAACAGTCTATAAAAGAGCTGTAGACAAGAACTATCACTTGAAAATGAAAGCATCAAGGTTCATTTTCAGCGAGATAAGTCAGAAGTTCCCAATTATGCCGTTTACCGCAAGGTCTGTTATTTTTTCTTCTCTCTTTTCACAAATGTGTTCTGTCACCATTTTTTTACTCTAGTGGCAAATTTGAAATGTCTTCACCAGGGCTTTGGAAGAGAAACGTGCTCGCCTGGGGTTGGTGGAATGTGTCAATCATGATCTCTTGCAGCCATATCCTGTTCTTCACGAGAAGCCTGGTAAGAAAATTTAGGAAGATCCAGATTGCAGAATTCTTGGTGGATGTTACCCAAGAAAACTTGGGAGTCTGCTACTTATGTTAAAGCTGTGGTTGTTTCTGGTGCAGGTGATTATGTTGCACATATTAAATTCACTGTTTTACTGATGCCGAATGGATCAGATAGGATCACTTCTCATCCCTTACAAGAGTTGGAGCCCACAAAAACTATAGATGACCCTGAAATTAAGGCCTGGTTAGCTTTGGGCACAAAGACAAAGAAGAAAGGTGGTGGGAAGAAAAAGAAAGGTATGTCTGCATGAAGTTTTAGTTGAAAGGAGAAACATATAGCAATAGGTTAAAAACAACCGAGAATCATGTCATCAAATCATTCTCATTCAACTTGTGTTGCCCTCTTTTTTGGCAACATAATCCCTCCCCTTTTTAGAAGGCAAAATTTTGAGTGGCACAGTTTATACTTCATCCCCTATTATAGAAATATTATATAATAGAAGCTGGAACACAATTTAATCTCTTGTTATGTACAACTACAAGCCTCAAATTTGATTATTGTATTTTTTATCCAGCTAAGAAGGGTGACAAAGTTGAGGATACAGCTGAGCCTATGGATGACGCAACGAATGGTGGTGCACCCCAAGAATGAGACCACTTCAGTTTAAAATCTAATTTTTATTTGTATTCTTGCTTTTATCCAATTTTGGGCTTACTACAATGTATCTGGTGGTGTTGATTATGAATTCTTTAAGATGGTAATCAATTTTAGGTCCTAACTGGGTGTACCAGATGTGTGCCTTATAAGCCTGTACACAGTTATACGGTACCTTTCTTGGGTTTTTGTTCTTCAATTAGAAAATTTTTCAAGCAACAATTAACATAATTAAGCACCTTAAATTTGGTTGAACTCTGAATAGAACAATTTTGGTTCTTGGCCTAAGTTTCGTTTTTAAAATGCCACTTGTAAACGTTGTTGTAAACATAATTAAGGACCTTAATATTAGTTATGTGTACGCATTTCGTCCATCGCAGGAATATTTTGAAATAGAAGCATCTCGGTTTATACTGAAAGCTTAGGCCGTCGAATAATTCTGGTCGCGATAATTTTGATTTTGGCCAGGCTAATCCATCCATCTTTGGGGCTGAAAGGCATGCCTTATGTAGTTAATTATATCGAGTTATCCTCTATTAAATTTAATCTTCCTCAATATGAAAGGCGAACAGCTTTCATTTTTTGTACGTCTCCAACATCTACTGATTTTTTGCAGATCATAATATTAGAGGATGATTTCTTCTCTCGATTTGTGACTTTTTTGTCAGAGATAATAGAGGCAAACTCGAGATTTACTAAACGAAACCATTCATCACACATGTCAATTTGAATGACAAAATCAACCCCAGAAGGCCATGTTTTTGTTCAACAATCAACTCATCAAAATAGTTGGGGATAATACAAGAGTAACTTGGTCACCTTTATACCTTCCTCCAGGTCCACAAGTAGTGAACTAACTCAATTTCCCTTGAAGTACAGAGTCCACCCGACTTAACATTGCGTCATCTTATACTACTTTATTAAAAAAAATGACAAATGGAACTCTTGGTGGAACAGAGGGAGTAATATTTTATTTTGACAGCTATTTATGTCAATTATGGAACAAATTAAACCACCTCTGAAATGGAAGTTCAGATGACTACATGTTAGGACACACCTTACTTTTTCACTATCTGGACATATTTCTCCAGTTACTGAGAGAACTGAATAGAGGAAAATGATTGGGAAGTAGTTTCCTTTCAATGCGGTGCTCCAGTTGACTCTAAGCAGTTGATCACTCTGTTTCCCACTTCCCAAACCCAATTAACCAGCAGATACACCAGCCCACCTTGGAGCAGGCAAATAAGGCTCCTAGTAAGTTTTAGCTTTGACACTGCGAAATGTACCTGGTTTATAACTACCTTGATGATATTCTCCAACCTAAAGATCAGGATCTGAAAGTGCATCGATCTAGTACTCAAAATAGTCATACAATCAGTGACAAAGAAGCAAAAGTAAACAGCAAATTACAAGATAAATGATCAGATATCTTTTCAATATTGAATCACTATTTCCTTATAAAATCCAACAGTAGTCAACTCTTTTTTGAGTACATAAATGCACAACAAAAATCATAAAACCAATTGGAAAATCTTGTACACTCAGCTTTTCTACCCCTCATGCCGTATCAAACTTGATAAACTCAAGTGTGCAAATCCCCCAGTGCCTAAAAAACTACGACATGAAAGGATTGCACTATTTACAATGTTTTGTGATTTTCAACAAGAACACATACAACAACTGCAACTTTGGTGAAGGGAAAAGAAACCAAGGCTAACCAATTTAATGGATATCAGAAAATGTGTAATGAACTCGTGCAAAAGTCAAAAGAAACCCCAATGTCACCCGGTAAAACAAATATTTTGTCAGATGTATGATTATCCACAGCTGGACAACACAAGTCAGAGAGGGAAAGGGTCAAACCAACAAAAACACATTTATATATTATTATCATATGACATAATCAACCCCACCCCCACATTTATATTGGGAAAAAATGATGATATTTGTTTAAAGCTATTTGCCAACAAGACTATAAACATGGAAACAGCTCAAGAGAAATAAGTACAACGCAACTTACCCCATATATTCTCCTTTTATAGGATGTAGAGAAAAACTGGACTTGAGACATGAAAACATAACACCATCAGAAAATTGTGAATCAATTCAAGCCTAAGTCATTTTCAAGGCCTGCTTTAATTGATCGAACGCTGCAGGATGCATTCTACTTATTGCAGAATTAAAAGATTCCCCATGAAGGGCAGCACATGTTTGAAGGTTTTCTCTCACCGAGTTCTCCAGTGATGACTGATTTACAGGGTCAGAGATTTTGATCTAATAGAAAAGGACAATTCCATCAGTGCATTACTCGAGATCTTAAATTCTGAATTGGGAAATTCCAGAAAGTCACCTGTCTCTTCCTGAACTCTTTGCTTGGAAAATGAGGCCGGGTAGAGCTTATATTATCATTACTGTTATTTTTATTAAATTGGGAAAAGAAAGAGGAGTGTTTCAGTTGGAGTCACTCGAACATCAGTTAGGTTGAAAAATCATATAATATTATCGTTTTACATCTAATCTAACCTGGACTCTTCTTCAGTTAAGTCTTCACTTCCACCCAAGATTACACTTGTACATACACTATTACAAGTCAAACATGCCACAAAGTTATTACAAAAGGTCATCTGATGCTTGAATTGCAGATGATGCATCAAATCAAAAGTTGAGTAAATACCTTAGGATCTGATCAAGCTTGTCAAGTACTTGAGGTAATCTTAATGTCAAAATAATAGAAAGGGCCAAACCGAATGTCTTTCTCTGGATAGAAGTTACATTGTCTACCTGCAACCAAGTAATATGTACAAAAATCTAAAATAACTTAATGAAGCATTATATGAAATTGCAAACTAAGAAGTTGAGTTCAATATTAGAATGACTCTAATCAAAAGATAAATTGACCTGGCGACGCTGATAAATAGGACAGGACATAGATACCACATTGGCATGACATGGATGTTGACTTGCAATAAAAGAAGTTTCCACAAATGTGAACATGGAAGTTACAACCTTAGCAAAAGGTTACTTTATAATTAGCAAAATTAGTTTCTTCTAAAAGCGCTCGGGAAGTTGATATTTGAATCATTAATTTAATTCTTTCTAGACAATTTCCTCTATGTATACACTGGATAGTCAATTTCCAATTTTGAGGTCTGCTAATCAACTGTCCTGAAGGTTATTGATGTGGGGGGAGTGTTCCAAATTATTAGTTTCTGTAAATTATGATGTAACCAAGATTGGGCAAGAATGACAACTTGGATCACAATCAAAGCGTCTGATAGATATGACTTTTGAAAAGTGGCATGCTACTTGATTGCTAAAAACTTGAATCCTATTCAGACACAATCACCATGAGGATGACAATTTTTCTGGACACCACAGAGTACATGCCTGTCCTACCTCAACCTTCAGTAAATAAGAAAGCTCAAGGGTTTGGATCAAAAATCCCAACTCTAAAAACATTTATATAAATATTATGAAAGGGGCACTTAAAGAAGGTCGAGAAATCATCTTCCTATATTCCATATACATCTAAAACTAGAATCATAGGACCTACAAAATATAACAATTCAACTTGATTTCTATGCGTTGAAGTGTAAAATAGTGGCATAGTTCTGGTTGAAATAGTAATAAGAGCTCACTATATCAAGTGTGACTCTATATGTTTTGACTATGAGGGCAATCATAGTTTGCAATTTTGCATATTTAGGGATTTCTAACAGTCTAAACCACCTCCCAACGCCCGTCAGGAGAAATGCTAATTGACAGTTATTTTACAAGGGGAAAACCCGACAGCTACACTGCAATACAGAATCTGTCATCAAATTGATCAACAAGGGTCAAGGAAACAACTTCTGCCAAATGATAAGACTTCATATAATCTTTCTAACCAGCAAAGATGTTGATATAAGGAAAAGCCATTATGCGTATAGCTTTCTATTACAGCTGCTTCATGGAAATGTACACATACCAAATCCACTTCTCTTTCCTTTTCGTCCTTTTTTGGTTGATTCAAAATCCTACTCTCTTTCACTGTGTCTAAATCAGGGTTACCAAGTTATTCTTATTTCCTTGTGTTCCGCGTACTAGGTACTACCGTTCCTAATCATGGAACAAGAACTTAGATGCCTTGTGCACTCTACCACGGTAACATTTCTCGTACCCAATTTTGTTCCAAATACCCAATGGTCGTGGTAACCATCGTCCAAATTCCCTACTCATTAAGGTCAAGGTTGATATTTACAAAGCAACCATCGGCAAACTCCCAAGCCATTGTTTTTCTTCACTATATTGTCTAATCACTTGAAAGGCCAGGCGGTCTGTTAGACTTGCAATTTTGGAATCATATTTGTCTTCTCATGATGAAAGAGACAGAATTATATTAGACTGGATGCAAAGGAGATTATCTTGAGAATATTATCAGCTTAAATATGGGTGATACTTCCCCTTCATCATAAGTTTCTAATGACATAATAATTCTCCAAACCCATTTTCAGATTAGAATAATTTATCCTTGTCTTTACCGTAATATATTAGCCATAAATAAATAATCATGAGCCTCAAGTTCAGGATATGGGATAGCTATTGGCCTACAGTCAAAGTTCAATTTGTAAATAAAACAAAAATCAGGTAACCCCCACAGAGGGATTGGGAAAATGCATATTAGTAGCTAATTTATGTTCAGGAGCAGCTGACCTTGTCAAGCCATATGTCAACCAGGTAAAGGAGAATGTTTTCTTCAACGGGGAATCCTGCCTGCTGGAGAACTACCAATAGTGATAGTTGTGATGTTAACTGGGCAAGGTAATTGGTATTCATTACCAAAATTCTTGCCAGAATGGCTGCTGAAGATGCTTTTACAGCTGTTTTAGAAGGATCATGGCCGTCTCCCCCAGTTAAGCATATAACGATCAATTTCTAGCAATATCCAGCAAAAATGCAAGTCCATAAACTGTATGTAGTATGCAGAAAATGGCAAGAGATTTGGGTACATGATAATAAAATCAGCAAAGATGAAGAAACCAATTACCTGAAGAGTTCTGCTGATCAACTGGGGCACCTCCAAAGGGAAACACTGCCACACAACAGAAGCAAATAAACAATTTGGTCTTTAACATCAATGAAGGCCCACTGCTCTGAATCCATTCTTAGCACTCCAAAATACAAAAGAAGACAGATGTTTCGAGAAATGACTAAATCATTAAGCATTCTAAAGAACTGAGCCACTGAAAATTACCAAAATGAAATTATTTCACCGCATATTATATATTCAAATGTTAGGAAGAATGCAGAAAGGCGGACTTTTCCATTGGCTTAAATCAAACGATATAACAATGGATAGGGCCAAAAGGGGGGTTGTGGAGTATTTTCTCTGAGCGAATTTCCATTGTATGACTGTAAAAAATACATGAATTAGAAGATCAATGACTGGAAGAACTGAAAGCAGTCCTTTATCATTGATACCTTCAACAACCAAATCTAAAAGTTTGGCAACACTAGAAGCATGAAGCCTGAGAAATTCATTCCCGTCCAAAATTATGTATCCTTCAATGATATTGGCAGCAACCTATACTTCAACAAATAAACTCCAGTGTTATAAAATTATTGCAGTTATAAAAAAATGTAGTACTCTCTATACATTACTCTTTCAAACCTTCACATGATCAAAGCTTCTATCCAAGATCTCCACTAGACATGGGAAGAGTCCTAACAACTGAGGAACCACTGAAGGGGAATGAGAGATTGTGGCTTCCCATAACTGCATGAACTAGAATTAGTAAGACGTAAAGGGAGCGACTTTAAGGAAGTTCTGGCTTGACTTTTTGCCTTTTCAGTGGAAAACAAAAAATTTGACTAACCAGCATGCTGTCTTCCAGAAGTTCATCTGGGCTATTATAACTGATCCCACTTTGCAAAATGGGCAATAACATGTTGTAACACGTAGGTGACTGATAACCGAGTGCAACAACAAAATTCTTTAGTGCAGTAAGAAGCTGAATCTGCAGAAGGTTTTCACCAGAAGATTCCTCCCATGCCTTGAAATGAAAGGGTACTTTCAATCAGTGTAAAAAAAATGTGAGAATATATATCCATCATATATTAAACAAAGGATAATTATAAAATATTAAGAATATGAATTAAAACAAGAACAAAGAAGCAAATATGATGCATTCCACTTTCTGGTGTAACTACGAGTGAAATAACAAAATACACCCATTTAAACTAAATTAATGAAGTCAAACATCTCTGCTAGTTAACTGGAAAGCTCTTTTCCACTGTCCTGACTCTAAAACTCAGTTTCAGGAATTCTCTTCGTTTCTTTTTCTATTGAAGTAACTCAGCTTCTGGAATTTTTTGTTCACTACCACAGCTTCTGAAATGAAGTATCATTGGCTGTTTCTAATTATTAGAGGTTATTTCAACCATGATTCACTTTTATTGATTAGAGTATATATCTACATTATCTATAGATTCTAGATGACCATATAGTCTAGATTGATTAGAATAACATCAATTATGTTTTCCAATATTTAGCACAAAAAAGCATTGTAGGGGAGATACATTGATTAGGCAGTAATTTCGTACACTCATTTACACATCATATATTATTCTGAGCATCTGTTTCATAGGCTTGATAGGGTTTTAAAATGACTTCTCTAGCAAACCCAATACAGTAAATTTAAAAGAACACTATTTCATAACACTAGATCCCGATAGAATACCATCTTGAAAATTTAAACCTTAAATTAGCATATGGGTTTTGCCCCTTTGGGCACATTTCTATGTATAATGTGCTTACATAAAAAGTGCAATATTAGAAATGATCATGACTGCTACGTGACCATATTGGTCACTTGGCATGCTACAAAGACCAATATGATCTGCAATATACATATTTACTTCGAGTGGATAGGTTCACATCTTAGAATAGCATATATTTCCTCTTTAAGCACATTCACCATAGTAAGATTCTCCTTTTCTTTTGGGCACTACGTTTAGTTTGTAACGCACCAAAACATACTATATATGCTACTTATCTACACAATAAGTGAAACAATAGTAATTACAGAACCCATACAAATCTTAATGCAAACACATTAACATACATGTGTATCCATGTGATCCATATTGTTACGAATCTAAACTCACTTCGTGATACTTCCCTCGTTTCACCCATATCTAGCAATAAAATATAAACCAACAAAACAATAATACCTTCTGAAAAAACTGCACCAACTTGTTTGCATATGGAATGACTCCAGCGACATGTGCAATTAGAGAAGAAATGGTATTTAAAACTTGAACCTGAAACAAATGTAATAATAGTAGAGAACAGAAGCTTCTTATCAACGAGTAATAAAAAAAAACTCCAGTTTAGTCATATCAAATCATCAAAGGATTGATGTATATTGACGCTGACACAGAAGGAGATGCTGGTGAAATTTGGGGAACCCGAGAAGGCAAAATTTTTAAACATAATACAGTCATAATAAGGAAGCATCAACATGTGTGTATAATGCAAGTCATGGTCCTTCTCCAAACATTATGTCTTCTTTTCAAAAGCATCATATTAATATATTTTTCGTAACATATTGACATATTCCTTTTAAAATTAATACAAATAGGTATGATAAAAGTAGCTAATTACTAATTATTTTATTTTTATAAAAGTAGCCTAAGTAGTTTATATGTCAACATAAATATTTTCTAATTTTTAAAATTCAAGATTAAATCATGAGCCTGAATTGCCTAGGTGTGTCAAAAGAGCATTGTCCAAATCATATTGCAGTGGCAAATTTTAGAAGTTTTCAGCATACTTGTATTTAAATAATTGGTTATAGCTATATTTAGAAATGTTCATCTATATTTAGTTGTATAATGCTGATATATGACTCAACACATAGGATATGTTCAATTTGAGTAGCTGAAGATGGCCTCTGAACTCTGAAGTGTGTCGGGACTCCAATGAAGTCTCCAACTGTTGAAGCTAGTAACCAGAAAATTAGATGAGAAAGGAAGAAAAAAGAGATGAGAATCAGATAGTGTTAGTTCCCGGAGGTACAAGAGATCTAGAAGGGGGGTTGAATAGATCCTATAAAACTTTTTCTTTTTCTTTACTTGCTAAGTAATTAGCAGATAATTTATAGTAGAATTAATTCATGCACAGCGGAATAGATTACAAACCACTTCAAGGATATAGCATTAAACACAATTCTAATGTTGAGTTAGTTGCAAGCAGATATAACAGTTATAGTACTGAATGTAAATGGCATAAAGTAAATGACACCAGAAGATCACAACTTGGCATTCAGCATTAGTACTTTATAGTAGAATTAATTCATGCACAGCGGAATAGATTACATACTCTTGGACTATTTATAGAGATCTGAGATAGATTCTCTAATACTAGACAGTAGACTCATTGCTAACTAACCCCACATTAGAATTACACACTTCTAAGTACTAATAATACAACACATAATTTTTCTAATTTAGTAACTACTAACTAACTGAAAATTCTCTTTAGAGCTTGAGTTTCACAAAGTGATTGCAATATGTCCCTTTTAACTGTTTAATCATTTTTTAACAATACAATAGTACAATATTCGTGCAATATTTGTACTTCATATATGTCCTTATTTATGAAGCTTGTAATAACATATCTTAGTGGCTTGTGGGGATTAATTGCTACTTTTAAGTATATAGTTTGTTGCTTCCTAGATCCCTTGGGATGTTAATGTTTTTCTATCTCTTCATTTGGTGATTGGTCTCTTCAAACTTATTTCAAGTTAGCTATCAAGTTGCAAGATTAATAAATTACATTGACACTTACCAACTCAAGAACATATCCAAATTTGAAGTTGAAATCACTTTTAATAGGTGAATTTAGACAATTTAATGACTTCCCATGGAGTCAGCTTACATAATTTGACAAGGATTCTTAGGATACAAATATGATAAAGTTTATACTTTAGAAAATTGCATTGAAGTCAATGTATCCCGACTCGATGGAGTTTAGGTTAAAAAAAAACTGTCGTAAACAATTTGACTCACTTATGTGGCTCAATACTGATATTGTGCTCAACTAAGAGGTACAAATCAATAGGGCTTTGAAACGGATCAAGTAAATGTCACCTTCTGTTTGGTAGAGATCTATGGTGGTAAAGGTTGAGTGGTGGAAGTAGAAGTGGAGGTAACAGATGTGTTCTTAATTAATTGAGGTGATCCCTCTGGATACATAAAAATCTATCCTCACATAATGACTGGAAAAGTGGAAAGGAAAGACTACCATAAGCTATCATTATTGGAAGAAAGTCCTTATGGAAATAAGTTCCTGTAGCAGGAGTGATGTCAATTCACAATATATGAAGCAATAAACAGCAAAATAAGACATCACCAATTTGTACCTTCGAGTCGAACTCATGAACTTCCTCTACTAATTTAAAACATGAATCCCAACATATTGGAAGAAGATCAGAAAAGTCCTGCTCTGAGAAAGTTGCGTCTTCAATATGAAAATACAAAGACCGGGACGCTGCTAACTGAAATAGTAAAGGAACAACTTCAGTGAGTAAAGGGGATCGACCGTTACGAATTTGGACTGGAAAAATGTAAGGGATCTGCAAAAAAATGGGAGTCTTGTGATCTCTACAACATACCCTGACACATATGTCGTCGTCCTGAAGCAATCTAATCAAAGCACAGTAAACTGCTCTTCTGGTGTCATCTTTAATCTGTGAAGAAGCTAGCATCAATACTAGGAATATTTAAGCAAGGTATAAAGCAAAATTATGTTGATCAAATTAATTAGCCAGCATTTGTCTTGACAAAAAAAAATGAGACATTAGCAGAAAAACATGTTAAGATTGTCAGGCACTCTCATTCTGCTCTTATGTTAAAGTATTATTGACCACTTTTGAAAATAGAATGAGTTATTAAAAGAATTTGTGTTCTCAACTGTGTATATCTACAATGATACAAAGGCAGAAATGAGAAGGAAAAACAATGATACGAAGACAGAAATGAGAAGTTACCTCTGATTCCTTAGCCAAACTAGCCTAATGTCCAAACTTCATCAAGCTCTTCTTTTCATGAGTTACTAACTTACTTTTGTTCTTAATAGGTTCTCTTGGGTAAAACCACAACGAGGGATACGATTAAAATAGTTTAATTAGAATGTTTCACCAAATAATTTAGTAAAGGTTTATATAACATGTATATATGTGTATATATAGATATGTAAACAATCAAGGGAGCAGGTCCAGAACATATAATATCTGTGTGAGATTTTTTTATAAAATAGCTGTGTTGACACATTGGCTCTGACATTTAAGAAAAAAAAGTATTCTGATTACAGATTATTCTTTATACATAATATCAAGCAAGCATCAGACTTAAATTCAATTGGACAGAGAAGTACACAAATGCTTGATTAGCTGGCATGACATACAAGACACTACGGGCAATAACAAACCAATAATGACATCCTTATGAGCCAGGTAACAAATTCAAATTACCTCAGAAACCCATTGTCCAAGAATAAGTGCAACTTTCCTATGGATGATCCGCATATTTGGATTGTCGTTTATCAGTTCTAGAGATAATGCACCATTAAACCTACAAGATATTTTAAAAGGTAAAAGGTAAAATGTAAAAGGTCATAAAGTACACAACATGAGGAAGTTAGGTTAAGAATCCACTGCATTGTAAACATATTATCTGATCACTAAAGTACATAGCGACAAAGCAAAATACATCTACAAAACAATTCCATCATCATCAAAGAAAATGAAGGATAAAGCAAAGCATTCCATGCCTAGCCAATCACAGATCATTATCCAATCAATGCTTGTATATTTAATGCAATATACTTGCACAAGCCATGTGGCCCATGATAGAGGTTAGTTTGACCCTAATTAACTTCCGCTCAAACTATCATGTGTTGTGGCGTTTCTATTTTATCGAACTCGATACACACTGTTAATTTGGACGGAAGTCATCCGTTTACACTCCAGTAAGAAACATAAGGAGGTTAATTGACAAAATATTCATAAGGAGTTTTAATATTGGTGCTATTAACCCTAGGGGGTACAAAATGCGAACTTCCTATAAAAACATACTCCGGCCAAAATGAAGTCAACCTTTCCTTTTGAGATGTCCCAAAAATGAATCTTCTTTCAAAATCAAAGTACCAAATCTCATCATATTTAAGTAAATTGTCATCTTGGTCATTGATTATACAAAAAAGTTAATACTTTTCTCAAAACCTTGATTTTTTAAAGTGAACTCACATTTTAGGACGGATGAAGTATGATTTTGATCTCTCAAGCTCAAAAAAGTTGACATTTACTAAAAGAAAACACAAACCAAAAAATATGCATTGAACTTTCCAAAAGCATAAAAGGACTAGCATTAGCTTAATCCAGGCTCAATACGTAAATCACGCAGAATTAGGAGATAGCAAAATAAGTATATAAGAAAACATATTCATATATAAGCAGTTAACGTTCTAAGAGAATAAATGCACCAGTCTTTGAAGCTCAAGTAATTTGATAGTTCATAATAAACATATGCTGCAGCACCATAAGTGGCATCTTTCAGAAGTAACCCTGGGGTGATTTCAGTTGCTGAAGAGGGACACCCATTCATTGCCTCCTGAAGAATTGAAACCACAACAGGACCTAGCAGCTGAAAATGAAAATCAAACAGGTTGACCTTTATCGAGCAAAAGTTTTACTGCAAATCAATCCAAACATATCCGGAAAATTAGAGGAGATAATTCAAATAATTAACGAAGCATACTTGGCTATGATTCTCAAACAAAACAATGTATAGTGCTTCAGCACATGGCCTTAGTTTTTCAGACCACAGAACAGAATCCTGCTCATGATGAAAGGACTCGGGATTTTGGTACCATTCCTCCACATCACTTGTTGCCAAAACAAAATACCTGTTTTAGGAGCAGTAGATCAGGCTTAGCAGAAAAACAACAAAACAAAGCTATAGAGCACGTCATATTTTATCCAAATGATGAAATTCTTCAACCACAAAAAGAATCTTAAACTCAAATTTTACGAATTTAAAAGAAAGATTGTCAAACAGGGCCTTCAATTAAGGTGGGGTAAAAACTTGGGATAATGTTCTCATAGAGAAATACAGATAGCAGACAGCTTTGAAACTTGATTAGTTTGCAGACTCAGAAAATTGTAACTTAAATTACAAGGGGCAAAAGCTGTACAACAAAATCAATAACCAATGATAGATTAATATGCCAATACCTTCTTATCAACACGTTACACAAGAGTACCACCCGGTCACTCGACAAAAGGGAAGTAAGCACACCAGCTACAAGACTAGACATGTTTTCTTTCATCTGTTCAAATGTAACCCCAGTTTCACCCATCACACGACCAGTCAAGTTTGGCTTGTATTCTTTACATTCCAAAACAGTTTTCACCATTGACATGCATTGAATAAGAAATTGCTCAAATGACATTATCTCTGGTCCAGGGTCTGTGATCTTATTCAAACAAAAATCTATGACAGGTGGGAGGACACATTTATCACCAAAGGAATAAGGATGGCTCTTCTGAATTGTGACTAAAATCTTCATCAATTTAGTACATGACTTCTTCAAGAAGTCCCAAAACTTGGGATGTTTCACTTGGAAAGATGAATCTGCAATAAATTTTAAAATCAGCATCTTACCTTAATACAAAAAGAGAATTAAGAATTTTCATGCAAAGCCACAATATTATCACAGCGTGACTGAAAAACTATCTAGTTCCATTGAGTCAACTGTCACAGGGTATGATCAATTTAGTTCCTATCCATCAACCCAACAATTCCTTGAAACCATCATTGCTCAAAGTAGGAACCAATGTTCCCAAGTACATTGGGAAGTGAGACCGTTGGCAATAAAATCTTAATAATAGGTAGAGCTAAAACAACATTATTCCAAC
The DNA here is from genome assembly GCA_020205615.1 of Panax quinquefolius. Lineage (NCBI taxonomy): Eukaryota > Viridiplantae > Streptophyta > Magnoliopsida > Apiales > Araliaceae > Panax > Panax quinquefolius. The sequence continues at coordinate 146,509,351 of CM035167.1, forward strand.
AGGACAGTTCTGAAAGTGTTCCCGGTTACATATGGAAGCATTTTACAGGAAACTCTGCGCCAGGAACTGTGTGCAGAAGAACTCTGAAATATTTGGACAGAGAGGCACCAATATTTGCAGAATTTGAGGAACCCTACTCTCACTCAATGATTTGATTGATTTCAAATACATTCACCAGTATAGACTTGGCAACCATATATAGCACTGTCCTAGAGCACTGCATCTGTGATCTAACCTTTTCACCATTCCAAAAGTACCTTGGCAAGTGCTTAATTGGGTTCTCCATTGTAGGTTCTTCGGATGGAAAACTATTAGAAACCTATGATTTATGGGTAATGATACACATGGTAAAAGAACAGTAACGAATTGTGTAGAACTTAATAGCTCACAAATGTATAGAAGCAAGAGATCTCACAGTGTGGGAGAAATGATTCAATGGCCTTCAAAAACGAAGGACAGACCTCTTTGACTGGTCGAACCTCCTGAAAGAAAAGTTAAATAGCTTCGCCTTATCAATAAGAGATCGAAAAGTCTAGAAAAAAGGTGAAACAAAAATCTGAAACCCAATAACGGACAAAGTTAACTGCATCAGTACCTGCATAGATTGTGCATCACCTCGATACCCAGAGATTATTAATTGACGTATTATCTTGGAACAGAGAAACCATCTCTCACATGTTAAATAAAGATCATCATGATGCGTCTCCGAAGCATTTGGGCCTAAACTTTGACCAAGTGCAGAAAAACCATGCAGTATAGTCTGGGCATCCCTCTGCCAGAGCTGCCAGCTGTAATCAAAGAATTGAGATGATATCTGCCAAAAAGAGCATTCACGAAATGCACATAGTAAGAAATAGTAGTACTGAAAGTGTGATCCGTTTACCGACAGAAGAAAAAAAAAAAGTTGTGATCCCTACAACAGCCTAAAGAAGTTGAGAAAAAGTATTACTTTCTGGAACACAAATGGAAGAAAGAGACGATGGAAAAGAGCCATTATAACACCAGAGAGCATTTGAGATGCGGTTAAAAGGTCAAAAGTTCCCGCAAAATCAAAGAATATTATCTCTCCCATTTTATTTGCAATATAATTTAGCATATATAACAATTATAATCACCGTACTGGGGAGGGTTTTGCTTTGCTCAATAGTATGGTGACTCCAGTATGGATTGGTAAAAAAGATACCATTTTGGATGTGTTGAAATATTATCTAAAATACTCGTATACAAGTTGTATAATACATGTATCATATTTGGATTTCCTTCCCCTTTAAAATATGTGTAATAATAATAGTAATAAACCATTACAACCCAAGTAAACTTCTTAACAATTAAAAAACATTTCAGAATAAAGCACTAGTGACTAGTGTTATGGGTCTATACTATGAGGAAAAGTTCCAAGTAAATTATTTGATCTTACAGTTCTAGTTGGAGACGTGTTGATGTTAGATGAGGTTTGAGTGACTGTTTCAGGGCATTAAAATTTCCCATTTAGATAGTACATAAACAAGATACACTCATTTCTTGTTCATGAATAGCTCGGTATCTAATCTGCGTTGAAACTTGGAACTGTTAAAACCGGCCAGTATGGTACGGAATGGAATGGTATTTGTAACCATAGCACTGATAGCATGCATATATAGCTAGGACATCCAGAGTTTAAAGCACTCAGGCATGCCACAAGGGAAAAGAAATTATTAAGCTGTTGGAATAATCACAATTATCTTCTATATTACCATGGAGCATATAACTCACAGCATTAGAAAAATGCCAACTTGTTGGTAGGAAATATACATATTTATGAAATAAAATGGTATACAGACTATACCTCGGCAAAGTTCCTTTGGTCTGAAGCAAGACGTTTAGTAGACAACTCCTTCAAAGTTCGGAAGAGAATAATAAAAATCCTGTGTGAAGTAAGAACGTCCGCCGACTGAAGCTGCTGTGCTAAAGTAGAAAATAGCTCTGGCCTGAATAAGTGATCAAGCAAGCGACCGATAAATAAAGCTAAACTAGCTAAAAGTACACCTAAAACAATCATTGCAACTCAAAAACCATAACATGCTAAAAGAAATGCCATAAGATGTGATAGTTGCAACTTGCAAGGTATCAAAAGTTTATAATAATGCTCAGTAAGATAGTTGAATAGGAATATATTAGCACAAGGTAAGCTCCATCAATTAACAAGAACAATAAAAGACCTATTTTGAGAATGGCAGCAAATACACACACCTTTACATGATAATCTCTACTTATGCTCAACAATAGTCTCGTTTGGGTTAACCTCATTTTTCTAATATTTCAAACTGAAACCTAGTTTAAGGATCAACCATATTGACAATCCAAAAGCTAAGCAACTAATTAGCTGGTAAACAAGATTAGTTTTTGTAATCAAAGATTCGATGTGACTACTTGTCATGTACCAGTAAAATATCAACAGCCACTAAAGAATGCAGCAAAAAATGGGTAAGTTTAAGAATACAGTAAAATTATTTAAATGGCCAAGCTAAATGCACGAAAACCGTGTTTGCTTGAAGCAGGGGCAGCGCCACCTTATGCATATGGTGGGCCATATAGCCCCCATTAGCCTCTCAAAGACGAAAACTAAAAGTTATTGGTAAACTAATGAAAAGCCAAGCAAATCTCAACCTTAATCACCTCCCTTTTATCTATTATTATACAAAGACCAAAAAATGTAACAACATTTCAAGTAAAATGTATACTAGAAGTCCTTAAATTATGATATATTTCTCCAAAAATTATTGATCTAAATTTAGATTATGATCTTTAAACTATCATTTTTTAATATCTATGGCTCTTACTTATACAAGCAATTTTTTTAATTACTCCCTTTGTTCCACAAAAATTCTACCATTAGCAAAATTTACAAATTTTAAGGTACATTTACGTTCCATGTTAAACCTTGAATTTATTAAGTGTTTAATTTAATAGAGATGACATGATAATGGAATTGCGGTAAACTCGAGGATATGATGTCTTTTTATACCACAATCAATAAAAATGAGACTATTGTTTTGGAACAAAAAATCAACAAACTAGAATTTTGTTTCAGTTTTTGGAATGGAAAGAGTATTACTTTAGCCTCCCATAGTGAAAATTTCTGGCATCACCGCTGCTTGCATATAGATCAGAATAGACCGATTAGTAATTTTAATTGATTGTCAATGTTATACTGTTATTAATTAGTACCAGAACCACTTTAGTGTCCATTAATCAGTATTAAAAACTCTATGGGAAGGCCTACATTATAGTTAGTAACCTAGTGTGCCATATTCTAACAAGACAAGCATATTGAAATGGTAGCGTTATGAAAAGCTGAGATTTTTTTATATTTTGCTTTCTGGATAGAAGGAACATAAAAATGAGTTCAAGTTTTAAAAAGAGCAATAAATGCAATATATAATATGTTCAATAACTCTTGCACATAAAATTAGGAACAGGGGTTGATAGGAAAGGGTGAGAAGCATACCATTCTTTGGGATAGTCAATTCGAGCAATTTTTGAGATGAGCTCAGCCAATGTAAGAGCAATCTGCATTGTCCCCAAAGAAAAAGTTAACAAAGAAACAGGCCAGAAAATAAACTTTAATTGTATAAGAGATCAATCACAAGTAGAACAAAAAACTTACTTTTTTTGGTAAATAATACTCTGTTACTTATCCAAAAAAATAAGTACATTGATGACACTGTCAACCATTTTTAATCCACGAAAGTAATAAAAGAATCAGATGTTTTGCTTTAATGTAGATTCAGGCATACAAACAAGCAGACGTACCTGTCCAACAATATTGGCTGAATAAGATAAGAAATTACCTGATAATTTTCTTCTCTCAAGTGTGACAACAGTTTTTGTCTTAAATGTATCTTCTCCTCATTGCTAATTCCACTGCATAGTCATTTTAAAAGTAATTGTAGCTTTGAAAATACATTAGCATCTCTAATGCCACTATTAATACACCGGAAAAAAAATACAACATGAGACATTCCACCACCAGGCTGTAGTCCCAGCTCCCAAGCACTGACCAAATCAACGATAAGAATATGTAGATGTTGAACATCACCGGATGCAAATTCCTATTGAGATTTGAGAAAACATAACAAATGCACAACTGCTCATACTACTATGGCTCATCCACTACCTATTTCATCAAGTTCATTGTAGCTTGCATAACAATCCTACTAATGCCTGCAAATCTCTTGCACTAAAAGCACATGAAAGTGGTATTGCATTTTCTATTCAAGAAAGTATAACTTATATGAAGCACATTAGGTGCCATACTTTCAATCATACATATAACATACTAGTTAATACAGATGTCAATCATTATTTTACATTGTGGAAACAGTATTCCTTTTTGTTAGGTATATTGGAGTCATATGTGAAAATATAAGGCACCTCAAGCAAGCAAGTGTACTAAGTTCTGATCAATGCAATATCCTAAACTAAATGCAAAGAATAAGAATACATTACAGACAATCAAATGCATCATGAAGAGTACCAAAAGTATCATCAAAAATACATTTGAGCAATAATAGAATAACTTGATGAAAGAGAGATTATCTCTTACGAAGAACTGCGCATGTTCCTCCAATATCGGTTAATACTATTTTTAAAGTACACCGACGCCAATAAACGAACATCCGCCTGAACTGTTAAATCCTTTGCAGCTATCACTTCCTGAATCAGATTCAGAAAACTAAATAAAAAACAAAAAATAACATCTAAAAACCTAGAAATGAGATTAGCATGCCATTAAAACAGTAGAAATGGATAATGAAGAAGTGCATCACCATTAGACAAGAGCAGAAACCAGGTCGGTTTTCGGACTGAGAGAGTGTGGCTTCAGCTGGCTTCCGCAAACTATCATCGCCACTGAGCGAATTTGCGAGCAGTGTATACATGGCAGGAAGGTCAGATACTGATAGCGCCATGGCAGCTTAACAAATACTGTATTAATCAGTGTACTGAAGCTTCAACAATGAATCCAGATCGGTGAAGTATGGCTTAAAACATAAGATTTTGATTGTATGAGGGAGAAGAAACTGATTTCTAAATGAAATAACGGGGACGATGAATTGGTATAAGTCGATTTTGGAATGAAATAATTTTTTTTTGGTCTCGTTTTAGCGGTAGTCACCCACAGCCTAGTTAAAAGCACTGGTCCTGGGGCCTGATTCGCCTGAGGAGTGAATTGTATTTATACCTTCATATTCGTATCTCATTTTTGGGTTTGTTTTCTAATTTTGTCCTGTATATTTTTGGAGGGGAAATAAGGAGTTCATTTTTTTAATTTTTTTAATAAGTTGTAGTATATGGAGTAATTGATTTATATATATATATAATTTCAATAGGCAAGTTCGTTGCCTACATGGCTACATCTGCATAGAGTCATGGATATTTTTATTGGATATGAATATTTCACATTTTCAGTTTTTTTTTTTTTCATGCTACTCTCAAAAAATTTATAGTACTTATCCCAACACAAATTTTTACAAAATATAGTGTTTTAGGTATAATTTGAATATATATACAAAAATAGAGTTATACTGATTTGTCTGTTATGTTTTATATATATATCTAAATTACACCTAAAATCTATATTTTATAAAATTTATGTTAGAATAAATACTTAGTATGCATTTTTTTAAAGTCACAAGCAAAAAAAAATTAAAACTATCAATATTTCGGTCAGACTTATTGCATCTGAATATTCATTACTCACTTATAAAATTAGAGTCATGCTTTTCTTTTAAAGACATTAAATTGAAATTTTACGTGGTGAATGAATGTGCCATAACGCAATATAATTTCTTCTAAAAAATTAGTTTAAAATTTTTAGTTAACCTTTTGTCTATTTCTTATTTTTAGTGAAAATTAGTCTCTCTTCATTCTAAAATTTAATATCATTATTAATTTTTTAAAGTCAATTAAAGATATTTTAAAAGTTAAAATTGACATAAATTCTTTTAATTTTAATTTACAATGATGAATATTATAAATTATCTCATTGTAAGATTTATTTTTCATAATCTTTAATGAATCATCTCACTTAAATATGAAAATGTATTAAATTGAATATAAAAAGTTAATAATGATTTGGGACGGAGTATAAGATTGTATTTCTAAAGTGTAAAATAAATTATAAAGTCCTTAGAGTGAAGTATGGACTAAATACACGACTCTTGGAGACCAAAATCTGTTGGTATTATTAAATAATCAGTTTATAACAGTGTGAGCTAGGAGTTATCTTTTTTATATTTTTATTTATTAATCTAATTTAATTGTAAATTCTTTTTTAGATTATATATTTATGACATAAATGTTGTTTATAAATTTTTTATTCTATTGTGAGATTCATATTGTGACGTTTCCAAAATTTAAGGTATCATCACCTATCTTGAGTAGTCGGATCTGCAGTCTGTAATTCAAATACAACTTAATAATACAAATCACGTCAGTATGCAATCGACAAAAACATAAGCTGTGAGTTTGAATACAAATATTGTCTACTAAAGATTATACAAACTCAAAAGAGTCCCCATTACAATTATTATCACACTATTTCACGAATAGTGAGGACTACTAATCACCATCTAGGACCATCACTCTGTCCCCGACTAGTCCAAAACCACGTTCTCATTTTACAAGAAGAAACGGTGAAAGAAAAGGTGAGCTCAACTAAAGCCGGTAAGAAATATTATGACTAAGATAATGCAGAATAATTTATCGTTAGCCTTCAACAATGTTAAACCGATAAAATATAATAAATATCAAGTTTAAGCTGCGGTGAACAAGCAATCTATTAAAAGAGTCGAGTAGAGAATGAAATCTACTATCTTTTATGATTTAAAAGTTTTTCATCACTTTTATCGGCTGAGACTCATTTCAAAAAAAATAATCCACATCATTAATTCATCCTCGCACTCTGGCCAAGGATATTCTTTAAGTATCACGACCACGAATTATCCATGCACTACTGGCCAAAATAATCGTGTTTTCATCAATCGGTCGATCATGCCATAAAACAATTCATCATTGTTCCCTTGGTCAAGAGAATCCATGCAATAATCATACCAAAAGCGTCCATTGATGCACTACGGGCTAATGAGGACTTTTAATTTTCATATCATTTGTAACATTACGGTCCACGATTACCGCGCATAATCACGGTCATAATCATACCAAGTCCATCTATGCATCTTCTGGCCACGAGATGACTTTCAACATAATATAAACATGAGGGATGATGTGATGATATATGAATTGATAAAACAAGTTCAAGAATTAATTTGTCCATGAACCGATAACGTTCAAATTGTCAACGTGATCTTCGCTTTGTAGAGTAAAATTCAAGAATGCTCGGAAGAATATTTCCATGGAAGATCTTTGGATGAAAGCTTGAAATATCGAGGATATTCCACTAATTTCATGGAGTATAGAAGTCAAAATTTTAATCGGTGAGTATAATCTAGAATGGAATAACAAAAGATATCATCATACATGCGATACTTTGCATGAAGCGGTTATTCCAACGAATAATAATAATGAGAATCGGATCGGTGAAATTCACACGCAAGCGGGATGTTCCAATGAGAATAATAAATGCGAAATAATAAATGATAGAACCAGTCCGGCGTATAAGACAGACGAGGATATTAAACGAATAATAAAGGCGTAATAATTAAAATGGAACCGGTAGGCGTATAGCATGCAGACGGGATGTTCCAACGGAATAATAGAAGAATGTCACCAAGTATAGGGTAGAATTGGCGTATCTGAGTTATTCCAATGAACAATAAAGAAATGGAATAATGAAGTTCTCTTTTGAATATAAAAGAATAATATCACTTACAAGTAAAATAATACTTGATATAAGAGTAGTGAAGTAGCGAGAAAACTTTTCTTTTATTTCTCTATAGTTTTCTCTCACAGAGTTCGATTGAATTCTTAAGAAAATAATGAAGGAATGAGCTTCTATTTATAGGAAAATGGAATGCATAATAACTAATCCATGAGCGGTCAGATTGATTTACTTTAATCTGCGGTCCATATTTAAAGAAAAATCTTTTAAATAAAATATAATATATTCTATTTATATAAAAAAAAAATTACTATCTTGGTATTTATGCAAACACTATGCATAATAAAATATAATATATTCTATTTATAGAATAACTTTAATAAAGTATTATGTTTTTTATATAAAAGATTTTCTTATGTAAAATACTATGCATAATAGAATATAATATATTCTATTTATAGAATAACTTTAATAAAGTATTACATTTTATATAAAAAGATGTTTTATTTTATTACGTGAATAAAACAAAACTTCTAAATCAACAATAATTGAATCAAATAATGTGAGATCTTGTCACGTGAACTATTGTAGCAATAATTGAACAAAAGCGAGTGACTTCTCACATAAATATCAATAATCAATACCTGGTGTGCTCTTATCAACAAGCGCGACATTGTACTTTTCTTTACTACCGAAAGTAGTTCAACGAGTATCAGCGGTAAAACTTCATGCGTTATTTTCAATAAAAATATTTTTGTCGTTTTTCAATCAAACAATAATTCCGTTAATAGGGGTCCACCGATGATTGTCTTTGTCGTCACGAATATTTTACATTTAAAAGCGAATATTCCAGACCAATCGAATATAATATGACAACTTGCATACTTTGCAAAATTTATAAATATTACCCACAACTATAACATTATCTCAAATTCACACCATAATATAAAAAATTATTTCGAGAAAATTAATTTTTATTCATAAAATCGGGGTTTCACACATATATGCATGTATATATATCAAATTATAATTATATATATTTAATGAATTTAAACATGTATTATTATAATTATATAATTTGTATTTGAGAATTATAAATTGATGTTTAAATTACTTTTAAAATGATCAACAAAATTAATTTGAATTGATTTTTTCTTGAATTTTTATATAGTTTTATACTGATGAGATCCATCCGATTGATCATGATACCAGTTTAAGGTTTAGGATAAACAAGGTCGAATTTATATACGGGATATTATAGGCAGTTGTTTTTGTTATTTTTTTTTATAAGAATAGGACATGACAGATATGTAAATTAATAAATTTAAGAGACAAATTAATAGAAGAGTTAAATTTGAAGGTCGCAAAATAAATTTTATAAACCATTTTTAAATACAAATATAAAAATCTTCTTAGTTTAAAGGTTTGGTGAAATCTTATAAGTACAAAACTAATTTATGCTTTGAAATTAATTAATGGTTTTGTTTGAATATAGAAAACAAATTTAGTGTTAGGCTTTGAGTATTTGGAGAATCATTCAAATTGAACTATGACAGACTTGACAGTTAACCGAAATAAATTTCTAAATTTTATCTAAATATTTTTTATTTGAATTTTTTTTAGTTTGAATTATGAATATTTATTGCAATTTGTAAATATTATTATGATTAGTTTAATTTTTTTATTTAATTTCAACAAAAAAAAAATAGTTAAAATTTCTTTGAGTTTTTAAATCTAGATTATATACACATTTTATGTATATATAATTATATACTCATTAAGGTTATTTCATAAAAATTACTAACATTTTAATTACAATATGTTGCTGCCTGCTACTACTATAAAACAAGATTATAATGCAACGGATAGTATAAAAGGGATAAGGTCCAAAAATGTCCTTGATATTTTTTTAAATGTTTACCGAGCACTCTATACTTTTTTTTATCCAAAAATACCTCTAACGTTACATTTTTTGGGTCATTCGTGCCCTTGCCGTTGACAAGCATTGTGACGCCCCCAAAATAGGTCCATTCCATCCAACTCATTCTGAGACGCCAAATGCATGGTATAGAAATAACTACAACTTTATTAATACATTTATCGTGCAAAATACGACAACATATATACTGTGAGTTTAAATACAATTATTGTCTTTCAGACAATATACATACCAAATAAATCCTTATCACAATTATTGATACATTATTTTACAAAATGGTGAGGACTACTAAACAACTCTCTCTAGAACCTTCATTCCATTCCATAATTCTCGACTAGTATTTCGCTACATTCTCGCCTCACGAGAAGAAAAATGGAACAACAAGGAAAAGGGTGAGCTCAATTAGCCCAAGTAAAGAATATTATGACTAAGATAATATACAACAAATTATCGTTAGTCTCCAACAGAAAAAAATCTAATAGAATATGTAAGACCCCAACTTATTCTTAATGAAATTTAATTTTCTCTATTTATTATTTTGAAATAGTAAGGGTTGATTTGATTAATGTGGATAGTTAGGGGTAAAAATCATAAATATTTCAAAATAAGCAAATGGTTATAAAATATTCATTGTTGTCGGAGAATATTCGTTTGGTCGTGGAATATTCGTACTTATCGGAGAATATTAAATGCGACGGTAGCTTGACCATGTGTGGGCCCCATAATGTGAGCGATTGGATGAAGAAAGCGACAAATATAAGTTGGTTAAAAATAACGGCGTAGTTATTCACAGATTATCTTGTTAAAATACTAAATTGGTTAAAAACACACGATATTTGCGGTATTGCACCAATTATTGATTCTTACGTAAGAAGACACTACTCAATAATGGTTACTGAGTAATTATTGTTCGGTAGATTTTATTGAGTTAATAATTCTTTGCGTTGATATTTTATATTCTTTGTTATTTTGATAATTGTCATTACACAATATTTTTCATTATCGAAGCAATAATTCATATTATCCGAATAATATTATTAGATAACATTATTGGCAATGTCTAGAAAGTTACATACAGGAGAGGTTTGGTCACCTAATCATTGCAGCAAGAAGAAGAAATTCTTATTGGAAAGCCCCTCTTTCTGATAGCGCACGGTTGTCAATATTGTGATTACGTAATATTATTTGTGAATAATTAATTATTGATTCATATGATGAGGAAAATATTGATTTTATGTGGATATAGATGGAGAAAAATTTTAATGTGACAATTGTTGAAAATTAAAATTTTATCTTTTTCTCGATAAGATAATGTATTATTATATTTTAATAATATAATAATGGTTATATTTTTACAACGAATGTGGGATATATGAGTATCTACGAGGAGGAAGAGTATTTTTGTTGCAATAAATGTTTAAAACATGTTAAACATGTCGATTGGACCCCATTTATTATTTGAAATTTGATATATAGCGTGTAAAATCGCTTGGTTTGTGGATTTCGGTCAATTTCATTTGGAATTTGGAAAAACTTTCTTCTGCAAAGTTGTAGAGAATTGAATTTCCTATAAAAACTCTTGAGATTTGAATTTTCTGATAAAAGGGTTATTTATTATGAATTATTGATGTTAAGAAATTCTGAATAATTGATTTTTGGGAGTTTTTATTAATTTTATTAAGAAAAACGTTTTTATTGATTTTGATGAAGGGGACCATTTGTTTGGATGATAATTTGAATCTTAGAAAGTGTGCGTGAAAATTATAATATATATATTAATATTTTTTAAATTTTCTGCTTTTGGTGTTCTAGCAATTTCTATAAATAGGGTCTTGGGTTATAATTGAAAATCACACTTTGAAGCTGAAGTTTTTCTCTCTATATTATCGGCGTATTCTTGTGAGTATTTTGAGTATACTTTGAGTATTCTTATCGGTCTGCAAGTCAGTCATAGCTTTATATCCAGGTGTTTTAATTTAGAAATCTTGATCTTTCGAGGTAAGGATGTTATTTTCTTCTCAAATGATATTATTTTTCAATATCATTATCTTTGAAATATTGGTTGAAACTTTTATCAAATTTGGAACTTTTTTCATATCGGGGTTCTTATTCATGAGTTCTTATTCACGAGTTCTTATTCATGAGTTCTTATTCACGATTCTTATTAAGCATGAAGCGTGAAGATGTTTTTTGTGGAATTTCTATCTTTTGGTGTAGATTTTATTCACGTATCTGCACTATTCACCGAAAAATAAAATTTCTTCTTTTTGTCCAAAATATCTATTCTGGATACTAGCTTTGATTGTATCCATGTTTTGATCATTCTTGAATTTTACACCACTATGATTATTTTTGAGGTATTATTTTTGAACATGGATAAAACAAAGTACGAATCCTTAATCCTTAATCCTTGTCATTTTGTTTCCTTTGGATTCGTTTCTTTAAAAATATTTTCATCATCCTCGGTCTTAAATGGTGATATTATTGAATATATTTGGCTTCAGAGTGCAAAAGATGAATGATTTAGAAGAATATCTTTGGTAGTAGTGCAAAGATGAGCAGTGTTTAGATGAACATGACCAAGTGATGAATATCTTTGGCACTGTAGTGCAAAGATGAATATTTGATTCGGATGTATATTGATTGATGTTACGGGGATAAAAGATGAGCGATGAACTTTTAAATTCATACATAGAAGATAGTTGTTTGCATTCTCTACTTAACTCTTCTAATGAATTATTATTTCATTGCGAATATTGATTTAAAATTTGTTGTCTATTGTATTCTATTAGATTTTTTCTGTTGAAGACTAACGGTAATTTGTTGTATATTATCTTAGTCATAATATTCTTTTCTTGGGCTAGTTGAGCTCACCCTTTTCCTTTTTGTTCCATTTTTCTCGGGAGGCGAGAATATAGCGAGCGATGCAGTGGGGTATGGAATGAAGGTTTTAGAGAAAGTTGTTTAGTAGTCCTCACCATTTTGTAAAATAATGTATCAATAAATGTGATGAGGATTTATTTGAGTATGGATATTATCAGAAGATAATATTTGTATTCAAACTCACAGATTTCTTGTTGTAATAATAAAGTTGTAGTTATTTACATGCCATGTAATGACAACTCGAGAATGGGTGATGTATACCTATTTTGGGGGCGTCACGAGAATACAATAGACAACAGTTTTAAATCAACAAGCTGCAAGTGAAACAATAATTCATTAGAAGAGTTAAGTAGAGAATGCAAACTACTATCTTCTTATATATGAATTTAAAAGTTCATCGTCGATATTTTATCCTGTAACATCAATCGATATATATACGGAATCAAATATTCATCTTTGCACTACTGGGCCAAAGATATTCATCGATTAAGTCATGTTCATCTAAACACATGTTTCATCTTTGCACTTCACGGCCAAAGATATTAATCGATTAAGTCATGTTCATCTCAACACACATTCATCTTTGCTACTGGGCCAAAGAAATATTCATCAAGAAATCATTCATCTTTGCACTACGGGCCAAAGATATTCAATAATATCATCATTTAGGGTGAGGATGATGAAAATATTTCAAAGAAAACGAATCCAGTGAAACAAAAAAATAAATATTAAGGATAATTCAAAAATACTTCATAAGTAATCAGAGTGGAGTAAAATTCAAGAATGAAGATCAAAACATAGATCCAATCAAAGATATGAATCATAACAGACAATCTTGGACACGAGAAAAGAAAATTTAATTTTTACGTGAATAAGTGTCGTAAATTCGTGAATAGTCTTAGTATCACGTGAATAATGTCATTATCGTGAATAGTAACTCAAACTTCAAAAGATAGAAATTTCAAAAAAAAATATCATCACGCCGTGAATAGTACTAAATGAATAGTAATTCGTGAATAGTAACTCATGAATAGTAACCCCGACATGAAAAAGTTCTAAATTTGATAAAAAATTTCAATCAATATTTCGGCATAATGATATTGAAGAAATAATATCATTTTCGAATAAAATAACATCCCTTACCTCGAAAGATCGATCTCTAAATTTAAAAACAGGATATAGGCTATGACTTGAACTTGCATAGTATAACAATACTCAAAGTATACTCAAAATACTCACAAGAATACGCTCGATAATATAGAGAAAGAAAATTTCGGTTTACGGTGTGATTTTCAATTCTAACTTAGGCACACCTATTTATAGGGAAATCTTAGAACACCAAAGCGAAAATTTAATATAATATATTATAATTTTCAACAACTTCACACGCACACTAACAATCTGAATCCAACCTCTAATCACATCTTAAATGAGTTTCAAAAATGAAAAAAACGTTTTGTAATTAAAAATATTTTAAACTTCCAAAAATCAATTATTTTAACTTTGAACTTCAATAATTCATAATAAATAGCCTTTTATCGGAAAATTCGAATCTCTTGAGTTTTATAGAAAATTCAATTCTCTACAACTGCGGAAGAAAGTTTTTCCAAATTCCAAACGAAAATTGACCGAAATCCACAAACGGGCAATTTTACAGGCTATAATCAAATATCAGTCAAGAAATGGGGTCCACCGACACACAAAACATGTGTTAATCATTTAATGCTACAAAAATACTCTTCCTCCTCATATACTCACATATTGCACATTCATTATAAAAATATCACCGTTAATATATTATTAAAATAATATATTTAAATGAATTATTTTATCAAAAAAGATAAAATATTAATTTTCAACAATTGTCATTTAAAAAATTTTCTCCATCTATATCCACATAAAATTAATATTTTCCTCATCATATAAATCAATAATTAATTATTCACAAATAATATTACAGAATCACAAGATCTTGGCAACCAGGTAGTTCTCAGGAAAGAGGGCTTTCTGATAAGGATCTCTCCTTACTTGGCCGCGCAATTAGGTGACCAAACCTCTCCTTAGAGCGAGAACTTTCTAGACATTGCCAATAATGTTATCCAATAATATTATTCGGATAATATGAATTATTGCTCAGATAATGGAAAATCTTGTGTAATGACAATTTATTGAAACAACGATAATATAAAATATCAATGTAGCAATTATTGAATCAATAAAATAAAATCTTGAGCAATAATTACTATAACAATTATTGAGTAGTGCCTTCTTATGTAAGAATCAATAATTGGTGCAATACTGCAGTATATTCTTGTTCAACAACGCGTATTAGTGTGTTTTAACCAAGGGTATTCCAACAAGATTAATTGGTAATAACTACGGCAGTTATTTATAAATAACTTATATTTGTCGTTTTCTTCATCCAATCGCTTTCCGTTATGGGACCCACAAAAGACTGCGCCATCGTATGAATATTCCCCGACAGTACAAATATTCCACGACCAAACGAATATTCTCCGACAATAATGAATATTTTATAACTACTTGCTTATTCGAAATATTTGCGTATTTTACCCATAACTATCCACATTAATCAAATCAACCCTTACTATTTCAAAATAATTTGGGGTCTTACAACCTCCCCTCTTTATGAAATTTCGTCCTCGAAATTGACGTACGTACCTGGTGTTTCGAAAAGATGAGAATACCTCGCTTTCATTTCCGTTTCCAATTCCCAGGTCATTTCCTTAATAGCATGGTTTCTCCACAAAACTTTAACTTGTGGTATAACCTCGCTACATAGGACATGTTCTTTCCTATCCAAGATCTTGGTGGTACCTCCTCAAGACGTTAAGTCTTGGCTATCTCGTCCGGTTCTAACTTCAATGTCGTGGTGAATGGTCGTCCACATATTTACGTAACATCGACACGTAAAAAAGCGTTATGAACACGCGTCATACTTGGCGGTAAAAGCGAGTCATAGGCCACGGTTCCTATTCGATCGAGAATTTTAAATGGATTAATAAATCGAAGGTTTTAGCTTTCCTCACCTCACCGATTCTCTCGCTTTTGAAATAACAACTTCTTGCACCTCCTTCTTCAAATTCATCACTCGATTGTGTAGCTTCGAACAACTTTAACTTTATCGATCAAAGTCGATTATACTCAGTATATCATCACGTGGGTACTTAGAGTTTTCATCTCCATCTCTATTATTTGTAAATTATACGAAATGAGTCTTTGACAATATCGTACTCGTACTTGTATCACGATCTTCTACTCAACACGTCGGCATTTACCACGTTCGCTTTTCGAGGATGGCGTGGTCGAACATGTCTTTGAAATGAGTCTCCACTTGAGTTCTTCAAGCTCTTCCCACATTCCTTGCTCCATTCGAATTTTGTATCTCTACGAGTCATTTGCGTTAATGGAATAGCGATTCGAGAATATCCTTCAACGAATCTCCGATAATAACCAACTAAGCCTGAAAGCTACGTATTTCGATTCTGAATCGAGGTTGTTCTCAATCGTGACTTATATCCCAACCTTGGATAGCACGTTACAATGACACCTATCGATTTACTATCGCATGCGAATATGGTGTCCCCTACGGAGAGCACGGCGGTGCATTCCACAAAGAAAGTGACGGATAAAGGCTCGAATACCAATTTCTATAGTTGAATTTTTAACTCACGAAGTTCAATAGAGCCATTCGACATGAGATTTTAGAAATGAGTTTTGTCTGGGGTTCAAAGTCGATACAAAATTTAATATCAGTCTTTGGGAGTAAGCCAAGGAATTCTTCAGGAAATAAGTCAAGAAAAATCAATAACAACAGGAATATTATTCAAATCTGACGTGTCTTTATTCAAATCCATAACATGGACTAAGAAAACTTGACATCCGTAATAAACGAATGACTTCATGGCTTGATATGAAAATGTTTGACTACAATGGTTTAATTGCTTGAATTCGAATAACAAGTTGCTTAAGAATATGAAAACTAACAACCTTACGAAAGTAATCAATTTCGGCATGATGAGTAGTTAACCTTAAAATCACATCAAAAGCAAATATCTCTATAGAAATAAGGTTAACGGGTAATGTGATAGTGCCAACTGAATCAAGCAAGATTTCTAAACAATAGATGTAATGAAAGTTTCTCTAACTGAGTCTCCATAAATAGGTCAAAGTCTAATTTCTCCGTAGTTAAGTTCAAACGTTGGAATAAGCAAAGAGATAAAAGAATGGGTAGAGCAGCAGATTCTAGTAAGGTATAAACTTCGCAAGAATTTATAATTAACTAACTTTGTGCTAACTTCGTTCGGGTTCCTCGCATTACGACCGTGGCGCCCCCAAAATAGGTATACATCACCCATTCAGGGTTGTCAATACATGATGCGAAACAACTACAACTTTATTATTACAACAATAAAGCTGTGAGTTTGAATACAAATATTATCTTCAGACAATATCTATACTCAAATAAATCCTTATCATATTTATTGATACATTATTTTACAAAAATGGTGAGGACTACTAAACAACTCTCTCTAGAACCTTCATTCCATACCCCAGACTCGTACTTTCATTATATTCTCGCCTCACGAGAAGAAAAATGGAACAAAAGGAAAAGGGTGAGATCAACTAGCCCGGTAAAGAATATTATGAGTAAGATAATATACAACAAATTACCGTTAGTCTTCAACGGGGAAAAATCTAATAGAATACTGATAGGCAACAAATTTTAAATCAATATTCGCAATGGAAATAATAATTCATTAGAAGAGTTAAGTAGAGAATGCAAACTACTATCTTACATGTATGAATTTAAAAGTTCATCGTCTATCTTTTATCCTCAGTAACATCAATCAATATATATCTAGAATCAAATATTCATCTTTGCACTACTGAGGCCAAAAGATATTCATCAATTAAGTCAGTGTTCATCTAAACACTGTTCATCTTTGCACTACGGGCCAAAGATATTCTTGAAATCATTCATCTTTGCACTCTACGGCCAAAGATATTCAATAATATCATCATTTAAGGCGAGGATGATGAAAATATTTTTAAAGAAAGCGAATCCGATTGAAACAAAATACATGAGGATTAAGGATTCGTACTTTGTTTTATACGATGTCCAAAAGTACCTCAAAAATAATTATAGTGGTGTAAAATTCAAGAATGATCAAAACATGGATACAATCGAAGCTAGTATCCGAGAATAGATATTTTAGACGAAAAGAAAATTTTTATTTTTGATGAATAGTCCAGTATTCGTGAATAATACCAGTATCGTGAATAGTCCAGAGTATCGTGAATAGTAACTCCGACACCAAAAGTTCCAAATTTGTTAAAAACTTCAGATCAATATTTCAACATAATGATATTGAAGAAATAATATCATTCTGAAAAAAAAATATCCCTTACCTCACAAAGACAAGTCTTTAGTTGAAACACAGGATATAGGCTATAACTTGAACTTGCCTGTGAGTATAGCAATACTCAAAGTATACTCAAAATACTCACAAGAATACGCTCGATAATATAGAGAGAAAACTTGATTTACGGTGTAATTTTCAATTCTAACCTAAGCACCTATTTATAGGAAATTGCTTAGAACACCAAAAGCGAAAATTTAATTTAATATTATTATATATATCAAAATTCCTACGCCACTCTTGAAATCTGATTTCAGCTCAATAAGCACATGCCACATTCTAGAAAAAGTAAGAAAAAACGTTTTTCTAATTTAAAATAATTTAAACTTCCAAAAATCAATTATTTCGGAGCTTCGGAACTTTAATAATTCATAATAAATAGCCCTTTTGTCAGAAAATTTGAAACTCGCGACTTTTTATAGGAAATTCAATTCTCTACAACTTTGCAGGAGAAAGTTTTTCCAAATTCCAAACATAAATTGATCGAAATCCACAAACGGGCGATTTTACAGGCTATAATCAAATTTCAGTCAATAAATGGGGTCCACCGACATGTTTAACATGTTTTAAACATTTATTGCAACAAAAATTGTGACGCCCCCAAAATTAGGTATACATCACCCATTTTGGGTAGTCGGATACATGGTCGTAATTTAAATACAACTTCTTAATATAAGCGTAGGTATGCAATCGACATAAAGCGTAAAGTTTGAATACAAATATTGTCTACTAGATATTATACAAACTCAAAAGGAGTCCTCATTACAATTATTATCACACTATTTCACGAGAATAGTGAGGACTACTAATGCTATCCTCTCGGACCATTACTCCGTTCCCGACTCGTCCCGGCCTATATATTCTCATTTCACGAAGAAACGGTTGAAAGAAAGGTGAGCTCAACTAGCTCGAAGAAGAAATATTATGACTAAGATAATGCAGAATAAATTATCATTAGCCTACAACAATGATGTTAAAGCGATAAAATATAATGAACATCAAGTTTAACTACTGGTGGAACCAATGATCCATTAAAAAAGTCAAGTAGAAAATAAAATCTACTATCTTTTATGATTTAAAAGGTTTTTCATCTTTATTATATAATTTGAGACTAGAAACTTTAATAAATATTCCACATCATCGAATCACCCCGCACTACTGCCGAGGATATTCTTTAGTATCACGACCACAATTATTCATGCACTACTGGGTCGAGAATAGTTGTGTATTGATAATGGTCGTGATCATGCCAACAATCTGTCCATTAATGCACTACTACCATCGAGGATTTTTATCACATCATTTGTAACATTACGGTCATGATTACAAGAATAGTCTCCGGTCATAATCATACCAAGTCCATCTATGCACTACATGCCACGGATGACTTTCAACATAATATAAACATGAGGATGATGACAATGATATAAGAATTCAATAAAACAAGTTCAAGAATTATTTTATCCGGGGAATTATTAACGTCAAATTGTCGACATGATCTTTGTTTTTGTAGAGTAAAATTCAAGAATGATCGGAAGAATATTTCCATGAAAGATCTTTGGATGAAACCTTGAATATCGAGGATATTCTACTAATTTCATGGAGTATAGAAGTCAAAGTTTTAACCAATTTGGATATAATAAAGAATGGAATAACAAAAGAAATCACCACGCATGCGATAGGCGCTTGCAGACGGGTTATTCAGCGGAATAATTAATAACGGAACCGGTCCCGGCAGAAAGCGCATGAGACAGGATGTTCCAGCGAGAATAATAATAAAAGCGGAAACCAGTCCGGTGTAAAACACATGAGCATGGATGTTCCAATGAGAATAATAATAAAGAGCGGAACCGAGTCCGGTGTAAAACACATGTGACGAGGATGTTCCAGCGAGAATAATAATAAAGGCGGAACCCGGTCCGGTGTAAAAACATGAGCAGGATGTTCCAATGAGAATAATAGAAGAATGTCACCAAGTATAGGTAAAAGCCAGCGATACTGAGTTATTCCAATAGAATAATAAGCGATGGAATAACAACAGTTCTCTTCATGAATAAGAAAGAATAACACCCTTTTCTGAGTACAACAAATAATATTCCCTACCTTAGAAGAACCTGAATATTGGAAAAGTGAAGTAGCGAGAATACTTTTCTTCTTTCTCTCTATAGTTTCTCTCTACAGTTTCAAATTGAATTCGTAAGAAATAATGAAAGAATGAGCTTTCTATTTATAGAATAATTGAGGTGGCTCTTGGTCTTATGAAGGGTCAAAATGACTCTTGGTAATATTGAAGAGACAACTACTATTCATGAAGGGTAATTAACCCTTGGAACAGAAGAAGCGATTAACTCTTGGTAATATTGAAGGACAACTACTATTTGCGAAGGGTAATTACTATGACGAAGGTAAATACTATTGAAGAAGGTAATTACTTATGGCGAAGGTAAATACTATTGATGAAGGTAAATACTATCGACGAAAAGTAAATACTATATGACGAAGGTAAATACTATTCACGAAGGTAATTACTATTCACAAAGGTAATTACTATCGACGAAGAGACTCTTAGATGATGACATATGGGCCCCCATAAAATAATCAAACTTACCACAAACGTCTCATAATGAGACTCTTTATATACGTGAGGATTGAATAAATATTACCACAAATCATTTTATTTTTAATCAACACATTTTTAATCTTTCAACAATTATTAATCATTTATAACTCGTCGTCTCAATTAATAATATAACATATTATCTGAGATGATCTTTGTGTGACAATAATTGAATCAATAATATAAGAGATATGATGCAAAGAATCTTGTGTAGTGATAATTGAGTATAGCTAAGTGACTTCTCACGTAAGCATCAATAATCAATACTGAGTGTCTTCTACGCGACCACGCCAGATATTCTTTTATTACTTTTACCAGGGTAGTTCAACAGTTTTAAGCGTAACTCCTCGTAGATTATTTTTATAGAAAGATAATTTTTGCGTTTTTCTAACTACGACAATACTTCCGTTGTGGGGTCCACCAATGATTGAGACATCGTACGAATATTCCCCGACAAAAAAGAATATTCTCCAACCAAACGAATATTTTATAACAACTTGCTTACTTTGCAAAATTTATAAATATTACCCACAACTATAACATTATATCAAATTTATTCCATAATATTCAAAAATAATATTTATAGAAAATTCATCTTTATTTATAAAAGCTGGGGTCTTACAAAAATACTCTTCCTCCTCGTATACTCATATATTCCACATTCGTTGTAAAAATATCACCATTATTATATTATTAAAATATAATAATATATTTAAATGAATTATTTTATCGGAAAAAGATAAAATTTCAATTTTCAACAATTGTCACATTAAAAATTTTCTCCATCTATATCCACATAAAATCAATATTTTTTCTCATCATATGAATCAATAATTAATTGTTCACAAATAATATACTGAGAATCACAATATTGACAACCAGCAGGTTCAGGAAAGAGGGGCTTTCAATAAGAATTTCTCCTTCTTGGTAGCATGATTAGGTGACGAACCTCTCCTTAGATGTAATTTTCTAGACATTGCCAATAATATTTTCTAATAATATTATTAGGATAATATGAATTATTGCTTCGATAATGAAAATATTGTGTAATGACAATTATTGAAACAACAACAATATAAAATATCAACGCACTAATTATTAAATCAATAAAATCTTGAGCGGTAATTATTTGTAACCATTATTGAGTAGTAAAGTGCCTTCTTACGTAAGAATCAATAATTGGTGCAATATCTGGTAATGCTTCTTGTGTTTTAACCATAGAGTATTTTAACAAGATAATCTGTGAATAACTACTGTTTGTTATTTTTAAACAACTTATATTTGTCATTTTCTTCATCCAATCGTTTTTTCAGTTATGGGCCTCAACACATGGTCGTTGTGGTCGCATGCGAATATTCCCCGACGATCTGAATATTCCACAACCAAACGAATATTCCCAAACAACAATGAATATTTTATAACCACTTACTTATTTTGAAATATTTGCGTATTTTACCCCTAACTATCCACATTAATCAAATCAACCCTTACTATTTCAAAATAATAAATAGAAAATTAAATTTCATTAATAATAAGTTGGGGTCTTTACAATTTGGAAGTCACGACAAACGCTTCTTCCGAGAACCGTTGACTTTGACCTTTATGGGACATCCTTTTAAGTCACCATTCGCTGACTGGGTTTCGATCTGCGTCTGATCTCGAAGCGATATTTCCTTCTTTTCCACAATTATAGCATACCTTAAAGCTGTTGTGGGCGGTTTGGTTTGGTGATATCCCTCTTTCCGCATTTATAACATCTGATAGGTGGTCTTTTCTCCTCCCTTGGAACCGATTCTTCTTGGCCGACGTCTTCAGCGTGGTCGTTGTTGAATCTCCTCTTTTAAAATCTCCTCCCGACTCGCTTCTCTATTTTCATGGCCACAATTACCACCAGAGTGGTTACCGCCTTTGTCCAGTATTCTTCTTTCTCCATTTGGTTATCGTTATTACGATGGCTGCTTATCTTGATATGATCCTGGTTATGGTCCCTCGGTTGAGCGTACTCGTTATCTCGCTCTAACAACGAACCTGTTGTGACAACATCCGAATAGAGAAAATTTATGAGAAATGAGATCTTGGCGTATGTCGGGTTTCAAACCTCTAAAAACATCCGCGTCATCGTTCCTCATTTTCCACCAAATGAGGTGCAAACTGGATAACTCGAACTGAACCGCCTCGTCTTTGGGACATCGTCGTGTTATTACTGCTCGATCCTAATAAACTCCACTTCCGCCCGTATAGCGAATACTTTCGGGGAAGTACTTGTCATT